>JAPDRQ010000061.1:0-145397 GCA_030247915.1 Neophaeococcomyces mojaviensis
AATATCATATTGTTGGAGGTCTTTGGGGGTTCGTCCATTTCCATTTGAATTAGACTTTTCAGTGCCGTGGTAGACTAGAATATTCGGGATGTATTTCTTTTTGATGTGTACTTCGGCTTGTTTCTTCCAGTTGGACATAACCGACAGAGGTGCAATGATCAGAGTAGGTTGGCCAGATTTCTTAGGATCTCCGAGTATAAGAGAGAGGATCTGAATGGTTTTACCGAGACCCATGTCATCGGCTAGGATGCCTCCTGAAGCAAGTGGGGGCGGGTTTTTGACTGAGAAGCTTGTAGCGATGTTGGTGTAATAGCCTTTACTCTTTTTCCAGAACTGAACAGATTCGCCGTTGTCTTTGTCAGGCAGTTTTGGACTTTCGTGGTCGAGCATCCACTGAAGGCCTTGGCGTTGATATGGAAGAAGCTGAGTAGCGAGCTGTTTCGGCTGGTCTGCCTCTGGCATTTTGGCGAGAGTGTCCTCAGTATAAGCAAATCTATTGACAGCATCTTGTACTTCTCGTGGATTGAAAGTAGCTGTATCGCTTAGCAGCTCGCCGATAGCCTGTTGTGAGCTTGACCCGTCACCTTGAGTATTGAAGTTGCTGTACTTATTCGGTCCAGAATTGTCGATAACAGTATTACCCTGTCGACGCATTTGAGCAGCAATCTTCTCTCGGGCCTTGCGCTGCTTCTCCAGCTCGGCCTCCCGCTTCTTCCGAGCAGCTTCTGCCTTATTCAGCTCCTGAACGGGCAATTTCTCCGCCTGCATGCGCGCTTTAAGTTCTTGAGACTTAGCAGGGTCATTGGTGCCGAACAGCTTGAGCGCAACTGGACAGTCGTAATGGCCTTTTGCACCCGTCAAAGCACCCTCGAGAACCAGATCACCTGAGTCCATAAATGGCGAAAGCTTTGCAGCTACCTGCCGGCCAATATGGCCAATCTGTTCGCGCATGACATTGTCAATCCGTATTGCATTCCTGTCGTACGGGTTCTGTGGCTCTCGACGGATGATGACGTACTCTCCCACTGAGGCATGGCCAGTGTAGAACCGGACGCCTACAATTTTGGTGTTCATGATTCCATAGAGCTGGCGGCTTTCGTAAGCATCTTCATCGTCGTCGTCTTGAGTTAGATTTATCTCTCTCCGGATGTCATCGTCAAGAGCTCGTTCTTGAGTAGCAGACCAGCTGTCTCTTTCTGTTTGAGAATGAGTTTGGCTCATTCGTGGCAGGCCGCCATAATTAGTTGGAGAACTAGTCAAGCTGATGTTGGAAGCACTGAGAGAAGTGTTAGCATTTGCAACATAACGATGAATGATTAGTGAGCTTCCCGTGGCTGAGAAATCTTTAAAGGTTGACTTGACACGGGAGATACTGGAAAGCTGGGCTTTTTCCGCTTCGCAGATTTGCGTCGATAATCATTCTCAGCGTCACTATCGCCGGTCAAGTCTATGGTATGGCTCTTTCGCTTCGCCTTAGGCATCCTTGCAAGAATCTCCACCTGGTGGATCGATAGGGACCATGGGAAACGCGAGACGCCAGAAGTGACAACGTGAGGAGCGAGAGGAGGAACCAGGATGCAGCAAGACGTCACATTTCACGTGACTTGTAACTCTTTCCGGAGAAGCCTTGGCACACCTGAAAGAAGAATAGAGTAAAGGTTGGACTGAGGATGCAGATGCCGATTAATGCTTGTTCATTGTCCCTAACAATGCCATCGACATCAGAGCGTCAATCTCTATATAGCTCCAAAAAGACTCCGTATAATCGCTTTTGAATGACAAACGCGAGGGGTATCGCTTCATTGCACCAACCATGTAGCATGCATGATTGTCAGCAAACTCCATGGTGCACGCCCAGACGGTAACACAAATTAGGATATGAGCATATGGAAAAAATTGATATAGCTTCTCTTTCCAGTTCATCACGCGCCATCCTCATCGGTTTCTTCCTGACGCATTCTATGCAGTCGATGTGGGCGATATTATGTCGTCGCCTAGCGTCTCCTGGGAGTTGAAAGTCGAGGTATTATGACTCGAGGAGGATCGCGGTAGGTGTGCATGTGTGGAATGATGTGTTGCAGTTGAAGCGCCGTCCTCCAGGTTGGTCTCAGTATCATCATATTCATTCTTTCCAGACACCGCCTCTCCTTCTAGGACAATCGGATTAAACCTAATAGGACTCCGACTTCCGGTGGCAGTAGTGTGGGCACCCAGGTGCGAGTTGAGAACAATCGTCTCGTTGGTCGCAATCTCGTTGTCATCGCCCTCCATGACTTCAAAATGTGGTTCGCGAAGGATCGGTTTCGTCGGTGTTTTCGGTCTCGAGGCAATGTTCATAGCTTTAACCGCAGCTTCTATGGCTTGTTCGGCCGATTGACTCTCTGGCATCAATCGTTTCGGAGGGGTAGGTACACCTTCGATTGAATCTTCGCCCGTCATAATCAGGCTTTGCCGGCGCTGGAGTTCTTCGAGTTTGATCACGGGATTCTGTTTGCCACAATGTTGGCATGTAAGATGCAAAACACCTCCAATGTCACGTAGAACAGGGTTATGTACAGCGGGCAGGTATTGGGAAGTGAATCGACGCACCCATTCTTCTTGTCTTGGCACACCCTTCGCTATCGGCAGAATTGTCTGTTCGTCCTCTGGCTCTCCGCCGAAGTAGGCTGATCTTCTGATTGGCGCCGGGGTGACCGGAAGGCTAGGTCGTTCAACTTCTGTTGGAAAATCGGTTAGCCTCAGACTTGTGCGTCGCTCTGTTACTGGCGGAGGTCCGTCACCAGCTGCTGACTGCGAGCGACCGCCCAAAAGAACTTGCACGGCTGCTTTTCGAGGCTTGTTCAAGCTTTCCATGTATCGTGTGATTTCTGGGGTTTCGTCCCATCTGTTGGTTTGCTGCGCAAAAGAATCCCATGGATTGTCTGGCGGCCGTGAGCCTCGAGGGTTATCTGGTGACGTGGCTACTGTTGTGGAAGACGACAGGTCTCTGCTCTGAGGACTTGTAATGGATGGACTTGTTGCTGGATCATCATAAAAGACTCGAGTGGCTTTGGGAGCTCTTGACTCCCAGGGGAAGATATGCCGTGGAGGAGAAGGCGGCTTCTGCGGTGGCACAGGTCCCGATATGGAGGTACGCGGGCCCGGTATGGATGCTAACGGCGAGGTGACTGTCTGTGCTGTTATGGGATGTTCTGTTGTGGTTGCTATCGTTGTTGGGGCAGAATTAGTGGCTTTGGATGAGTTTGGTTCAGGCAGTGGAGGTGTGGACTCTCTCGATTTTGGAAATACTCTGGTTGGTTTAGGTGCTCGCTCTTCCCACGGGAAAATCATCTTCGGCTTCGTTTCTTCAGGCTTTGGCTTCTCGGGCACGTCGTACCACATGTCTTTCGGTGGTTCTGGATAGCTTGCTGGAGGTTCGAAAAGGCTTTTGCTTTCATTGAACTCGTACTGCTGAGAAGGAAAATTGGCAGCTTCTGGCTTGGAGTGGGTGGGAGGAGGTTGCCTAAGCAATCAGTACGCTGCGACAAACAATTGCTATGATGCTTACCTAGCTGGTTCCCATTCGGCATGGGGTGCCGACCACCGCCGCTGCTCTTGTGTTGATGTCGGCTTGAAGCCCTCTTGCTGAATCTTTTCGTCAAGGCCTGGCTGATCGCCAAATGGTCTTTCCATAGGAGCTGAGTCGCCTTGCGGTGAAGTCACATGTATGCCTGGAGGAGGTTGCGCCTGTGGTGGAGGCTGCTGATAGCCAAAATACGATGATTGTGACGCTTGCTGCGGTTGGCTCGGTGCACTCGAGTATGACGGCTCATACCTGGTCTCCTCGCCTCGAACGTAGTCCTGCACCTTCTTCTGCGGCCGCACGAATTGATTGTAGCTGGCGGGCTTTGGCTGTCTGTAATGCCTATCATATATCGCCCACCATCTTGCCAATAGCTCCCCATACACACCAGTATTGAATTTGTGATCTCTTCCTTGGGTCCACGGCTTCTCCGCTCCGATGAAATGTATCATACTAATGCTGCTTTGGAAGTGTCTGTATGCCGGTACGTATTGATAGTTGGCGTTCGGTGTGCAGTTGTAGACAAAACTCAGTCTGTGCCAATCGGTGAAGTGCATGTTGAGAAGTCCTTGGTCCGCTCCATCAAAACTTATTCCCCTTCTGGCCAAGGCCAGCAGAGAGTAGTAGTCGGACATGTTCGGGTTTAGCACCATCATACCACTGTTGAAACAGTCTGGCCAGCCAACATCAGGTGCCGCAGCAAAATCGGTCTCGAGTGTGAGTAGTTCGTTTGGGGCTCGTATTGCAACCATATCGGCATCGAGGTATACTATTCGCTTATACTGTGTTTGTTTCCATAGCTCGATTTTTGTGAAGGTCGATATCAGGTCGGGCCGGTTCATGAGGTAGAGGTTTGCGGGTTGCATGTTGACGATCTGCTCTACGGGAACGATGTCATCGTAAACGGTCTGTTTCCGCATCAGTTACACGTTTCAGACACAAAGCTATTGTCTGACCTGGAGCTCGGACACGGTGTCCAACGACAACTTCTCCAGCAGTACTAATGCTGCTAGTCGTGCTTTTGCTCCTCGGTCTCTTAACGAATGCCCTAACACCATAGCACCTGTTGTTTGGTTAGCATTCTGTTTCGATAGACGTGGCCGGCTCGAACTGACCCGGTAGGTAGCTATCTGTCATGACAAGCTGTAGTAATTGTTAGGCTTTTCCATCTCGGCACCATACAGAGACCTGACTTACTGTCGCGTAGACAGCGTCATGTTGGCGAGCCATGACGAGCTCTCCAAACAGCTATCCGAACCAGAAGAGCTTTCGACTGTTCGAGTCTGAGAATGCATGCGGGAATGCCGTGTAGAGATCCAGAAATGGAAAACCTAAAACATTTCCAGTGCCTGCACAAAGTTCGAGAATTGAACCAAAGGCTATTTGCATGTAATTGATAATTGAGCGTGGTGTTGCAGGCGACTTTTGCTGCAGCTTGAGGACTTGTGTTTTCTCCCCCGCACGCATATGCGAGCTCTTGTGAGCCGTTGTGAGCTCCAGCAGGGATGCTGTCACCAAACACAAGCTTAAAGCGGACCTAAAATTTAGCTAGACTGCCTGCAAGTGGACCTGTACGTCAGATTGCGGGTGGAACGATTGCGGTCAAAATTGGTGATTGGTTAAGGAGATCGCAGCTCTTGCATGTGCATGCAGCGTCTCGGTCTTGTGATGTGATTTCGATATCATGCAACTTATTGCCGTTTGAGTATACGCTGAGCAAATCGCTTGTAAAGCATACAGACACATTATCAATTTTCTGCACGAGCATTTTCTGAAACACTGATAACCCCGTTGGGACGCCCGTACGTATTGTTGAGTGAATGTGGCTACTGGCTGACCACAATACCTTGTTGAGAGTGAATTCTTGCAAACCTAGACCCATGCCAGGCTCGGGTACTGGAAGGGTGCTTGCAAGGGTCAATGTTCGTAATTTTAGCTTCCTCCGGCAATACGACATGCCTAAAGTTCGAAGCTTTCAGCGGAGTTTCGTGGAATTTCCAGCCGAGAACTGCAACTGGACGGTACTCCTTCCGCACGTCATCGCTATCAACTCACGATCAACCTGCACGTATCAACAGCGCTACTAATTATTTATTTTGGCTTCTTTGGTGGTTATGAGACAACAGGACCAAGGCCACAATTAGGATGACTGAGTATCCAGGAACCCGGCCTTGCAATTTCAACAAGCACTTATCTATTGATCTAAAACTTTTGGCTGGTCATGTCTATCCACCTGCCGTAATTAAGCCGCTAAAACTACCGTTGACGACCATGTGCTGCACAAACGTCCATGCCATCATGTACAGGTACTTCGGAGAAAATACGGTCCAGATGAACAGGTGTTCACGCAAGATCGTGCAAGCTGCCATCACCGCCAGGATGCCAACGGATGCAAATATAGTCAGGACACCGAAGTAGTCGAAATGCGAATGGCCTGGGCTCGAGGCAGTATTGCGGCTAAGCACACATGCTGTTGCTGACGCCCACCAAATTGGTCCTGCCCAGTTGCTGACAAATGTCAAGATGCCCACAGCATGAATGTTGTAACCACCAACTCCGTTGTATGCGTTGGAGAGATCGACTGACGAGATGGCATTTGTGCCGCCAAATGCGAAGAAGCTCGAATACTGTAGCAACAACATGGTTATGAGGAGTTCCAAAGGCTGCAGAGATCGGCTGTTCTGCAGCAACTTCACCTGTAGGTGGAAGATCAAAAACAATGGAATGTTGACGGTTCGAGTTTGAGTGATCAAGAACAGGGACATGATGGCGTGCATGGTCTCTAAACACGAAGCTTTTTCTCGTTGGCTTACCCATGGTCTCTCATAGTAGAGCGCTGTTACCGCCAAATTGCCTAGCCCCATGAATACAATGCGAGCGAGGCTGATGAGCGAATATCGATTGGCGAAGTCCAGAACAGGTTTGAGGATCACGACACCCTTCAATAACTCAGGTGCGTCAGCAGCAGTAAACGCAACTTTGAACAAGAACGCACTTGCCGCGACAAGCACTGGGATCACAGTCATCTGCTTCATGCCAAGTTCTGCTGGTCGTTTTCGAAGTCGTCGTGAGATGGTGGAATAAGTAAGGAAGATCAGAGTCCATAGCACTAATGGTCTTTTTTGAAAGACGTCTGTGACAAGATCGGCCTCACCAGCATATTTCTGGCCAGTCTGGTTCCACCGCCGCATGACTCCGAACAGCGCGCAAACTACTACGGAACCGCTTGCAGTCAAGGCTCCCACGTCTTTTGCATCGATTCGCTGCTGTTTGATGGCCAGGCTAATGAGCCATGCACTTGAAACCCAGTACCAGAATTGGTGTTCCTCTTCCACATAGCTGCTTGCGAACATTGTGAACGCGTAGGAAAAACCGATGAATGCAAAGACCAACCCGCAGAATGCGTTGCTGAGTAAGGCCGCACCCGAGATTGAAATCGACAATAAAAGAGCCACCAAGCTAGTGATAAGCCCAATATACATTTTGTCTAGATCATACTTGCTTGCTGTGCCGCTGAGCTGGCTTTGAGCTTCCTTAAGGAAGACTTGGATCTTCAACATCTCTTCATTCAATGCATCTCTGCTATTTGGAGGCGATTTATAGATATCCTCGATCTCCGCCCAGTAGCAAGCCAACTTCTGCAAGTCAGAAAGAGTGTTATGCCCTTCGCATGAAACCGCATCAAATGCTTCTGGATAGGTTGCGTACGCCACCTGCTGAATCTGTCTCGCATTTTGGTAAAGCAAATCGTACCTCTCTTTTTCGGACGACCACAGCGCCAGGAATTTCGGGATGAGAGTTCCTAAACTATTCTTCGGGACAGGAAACCCGAGTAACGCTGCTAGCGTTGGCGCCACATCGGATTGATCCACCTGGTCATAGTATTTGAAATCCTCAAAGTCTTTCGAAGGACTCTGAAGGCCTTCGAAGGTGGATTTGAACCTGGGGGAAATAAAGGTCAAAGCAGTCGAGACCTCGCCTGCCGAATTGGCACCGTGATTTCCGGCTTCGTTCATGCCATGATCACCCAAAAGCACGAGCAAGGATGACTTGAGATGGGGTTCAACTTCCATGGCTTCATAGATTTGCTTCACGATGCGATCCATCTCGTGCTGTTTAGCCGGCATATTCGGTCCTCTAGGTCCAGTTTTGTGTCCGATATGGTCAAGGCCGAGGAAGTGCATAATCATGCCAGACCAGTCATCATTGGCGAGCTCCTCCGGTATATGCCTCGTCACGTTATTGTCCACCTCAGTAAAATCAGACACAAAGAAACTAGTCGTGCCATCAGCCCGCTCAAAGAATTCGGGGAAGAGTCTAAGCCAGGTGTCGTCGCCATACATTACCAACTTCGCACCTGGTTTTGCTTTGAGCTGAGCAAGCCATGAGTCCTGTGTCGAGAGCGTGGAAGTGGTGTCTGACTCGGCGAAATTTAGAACAAGGTCAAGAAAGCTAGGAACTGACCCTGTTGTGATAGCCTTGACTCGTGGCATTGTGATTGTCGGAGGGCTTGCATGGCCAGTGAATGGAATTGCGGCGCCAGATCGAATCAAACTCTGAGTGAAGTGGAAGTTCGAAGCATTGCCGTAAACAAAGTCACTTCTCAGAGCGTCAACGACCATAAATATCACTTTGTCGAAAGGTGCAGCTGTAAGGTCTGCCGCATGATGAGCTGACCATTCTGCTAGGCCTGGTAGAGACACCTTATGTGGAAAGAAGCCGATAGCAAATATCAAGATTGCTGCTCCTAGGAGAAGATTGGCAAGGACAAGGAGGACGATCCGGGTAATGTGTTGCATGTTATTGGGGACCTTTGATGTCGAGCTGTTGAGGACAGGGTATATCGAGGAGCTTTCGCAGCTTCCTCATCATGGTAGCATAGTCTCTAACTGTCCTACTGCTGTTTGGTTTACATAGTAATCCCATTGACTTTGAAGTGGACAAGTGTGCAAGACTGAATAATAGGGTTCACCGAGTTGCAGCCGAGGTGTTCTTACTTAATCGTATCATGCCGCTCACATGTTCCTGCCAGCACTAAGCCCAATAACGCAGTTTCCACTGTCGAGTTGACACCCCGAATGTTCTTGACTAGCTTGATGATGCCTTGTAAAGAGGCATGATGGGTTGAAGTCGACCTCTGTAAGCGCGTCATGGCGCTAAGTGCAGACAATGATTTACTCGGTTCTCATACCGCTAATACTGCTGCTGATACATCCCTACCGATCTTCAATGTTGAGCGAGTGCAGCTCAACTTCAACATTGCTTCGGAGTTTGTGGCTGGACAAGTAGCGAACAACGTCCTCATACTTGCCCTCGCGACAAACCGGATATTGCGCATCGACCTTGAGAACCCTTCGGATATCGATGGTAGGAGAGAGACTTCCGAGGCAGCTAGCCGCCAACTGACGTGTTGTAGATGTCGACCTACCCAAGCGAAGCAGCGAGGTCGGCCTCATACGGCGCATGTTCCTCGACCCGACGGCATCACACTTGATTATCAGTACTACCCTTGGCGAGAGTTTCTACCTCCATAGCCAGTCTAAGCAACCGAAAGCGCTGGCAAGACTGAAGAACGTTTCGATAGAATGCGTTGCTTGGAATGCTTCACAGCCCACTGCCTCAACTCGAGAGATTCTGATTGGAGCAACGGACGGGAGCGTTCATGAAGTCTACATTGATCCGTCTACAGAATTTTACAGGAGAGAAGAGCGTTATGCCACGCAAGTATGGAAGGTCGGTGAAGGAGCTGTCACTGGTTTGTGGACAGACAACATCCCAGGCAAGCCAGATACGAGGAGGGTTGTAGTTGCGTCACATACTAAGCTGTACCACATAATCGGGAAAGTCGGAGGACGCGGCCGAGAAGGCTCTGCGTCAATATTTGCCGAGCTGTTCCAGAAAGAAGAGCCTGTGCCGTACAACACAACAGGCACGTCTACAACGGCGCCTTCTTCACTTATTACCTCACCCGACCTGCCGGCCGATGCTGTACAAGATGAGACTCACGCACGGCCGTTTGCCTGGCTCAATTCGCAGGGAGTGCTCACAGGTCTTTTGTCTACGGACCCTGCACTTTCCAGCCTAGGCAGCAAGATTTTCAACTCTTCCAGATTCCATCCCCGCTCCCTCTTCCCAGAAACCTTGTCCGCCCGAGGTGGACGAAAGCTCATTCAAGATCCGATACAGTCTATGACTCTTACTCAATGGCATGTCATCGGTTTGGCTGAGGGACGGATAGTTGCGATCAATCGTCTAAACAGCCAAGTTGTGTACGATCAAGCTGTGCTCGAGCCGGGGCAGAATGCTTTGGGACTCGTTTCAGATGCGAAGAAGAATACCTTCTGGCTATTCACTTCATCCGAGATCTTCGAGGTCGTTGCCACAGATGAAGACAGAGACGTCTGGAAAATCATGCTGCAGAACCAGGACTATGACGCAGCGCTGAAATATGCAAAGGGCGCAGCACAGAAAGATTCCGTGGCTATGGCTTCAGGAGATCATCTCTCGAGCAAAGGCCAATACCTAGAAGCTGCCTCGATCTGGGGACGAAGTAGTAAGGCATTCGAGGAAGTCTGTCTCAATTTGATAGACTCTGGACAAGATGATGCCTTGCGCAAATATCTCTTGACGAAGATGACCTCCTACAAGAAGTCGTCGATCATGCAGAGGGTCATGATATCGACGTGGCTGGTACAGATCTTCATGGCCAAGCTGAACTCACTTGACGATATGGTTGCAACGAAAGCTGAATTGATGGAAAACATAGACACTAAGGGTGCTACTGATGAGCTGCAGAAGACTCGACAGGACTTTCAAGGTTTTGTAGCTAAGCACAAAAACGACCTGGATGCTAAGACCGTATATGAAGTCATTTCTTCACATGACAGAGAGGATGAACTTCTCTATTTTGCCAACACGATCACAGATTACGAATACGTCTTGTCATACTGGGTACAACGAGAGAAGTGGTCCGAGGCGTTGAATGTGCTCAACAAGCAAAATAACCCCGAGACCTTCTACCGCTACAGCAATGTTCTCATGATTCATGCTCCTACCGGTCTGGTCGAGATTCTGACACGACGCTCCAACATCGAACCACAAAAGATGATTCCTGCCCTTCTGAGCTACAACGAGACTGCCTCGCAAATACCGCTCAATCAGAATCAAGCCATACGCTACCTCAATTTCGTAATCAACAACTATCCCGACGCTCCTGCTGCCGTCCACAACACCCTCATCTCAATCCTTGCCACACAACCGTCGCCAAGTGAAACCACCCTCCTCGCCTATCTTGAATCTCAGCCAACTCCACCTCTCTTCGATGCGGATTTTGCCCTACGGCTCTGCATACAACACTCTCGTATACAGTCATGCATCCACATCTATTCTGCCATTCTCGAAAACCATACTGCAGCTGTCACCCTCGCTCTGTCCCACAATGACATTGATCTCGCAGCACTGGTCGTAGAACGCATCGATCCAACACCCGGCAACAAAGCACTTCGGAAACATCTTTGGTTGATGATCGCGGAGAAAAAGATCAAACAACCAGGCACAAGTATAAAGTCAGCCATCGAGTTCCTGAAACGCTCACCAACCTCGTCCGACCTCCTGAAGATTGAGGATTTGATACCCTTCTTCCCCGACTTTGTAGTCATCGACGACTTTAAAGAAGAAATCTGCACCGCCCTCGAAGCATACAGTCGGCACATCGACAGTCTCAAATCTGAAATGGACGCGTCGGAAATGACGGCGCAGCAGATTCGCGCGGAGATCGATGCCCTCGACAGTCGATATGCAATCGTTGAGCCAGGCGAGCGGTGTTGGATCTGCACGTTACCCGTCCTCAGCCGACAGTTCTTTGTGTTCCCATGTCAGCACGCGTTCCATAGTGATTGTCTTGGGAAGAGGGTGTTGGAGAACAGCAACGCAACGAAGAAACAGGAGATCAAGAAGTTACAGCAGAAGGTCGGTCAGGGGATGAGTGTGGGGCCGCAAAGGGCCAAGTGGATTCGTGAACTCGATAACATTGTTGGCGAAGGATGTGTGTTGTGTGGAGAGATCGGAATCAAGAGCGTGGATGAGGCGTTCATCAAAGACACGGATAATAGGAATGAATGGGTGATATGACGTCCGCATGAGAGGTCGTGTACAATGTGAACGAGCAGAGAGGCACAGTAAATATTTGCAGAGTCCGAGCTACATATCGGCAAGGTTGTTTCTGCAAATAAATAGAGAGGGTTGGATGATTATTATTGTTAGAATCCGATCGTCTCCGACTGTTTGAAGAGCATCACATCATCACAGCGCAACTTCTTCCATATCTTCACCCTTTTCGTCCTCAATACTTGCTTTTTGCCCCTTGCTGTTCTGTATCGGGTGTGATGATGACTGGTTATGCTCTGTGTCGTCGTCTTCATCGTCCTCAGCATGCGCGTGTGGACCACTTCTCTGCTTCTCCGGATCCTCTGGCCCATGATCATCATCCTCACTCTCGTCGTACTCATCCTCTTCCTCCGGTCTCGGCGGGTCAGGCGGTAAATCCTTCTGCGTCTGTTTCGCCCGCTCACCTTGCGGCAACGGCGGCGTAGCACCCACCTCGGGTCCCGGCTCACCCTCGACTTTCGGACTCCTCAGCTCAGCACCCCGGGTAGGCAGGCTCTGGTTTCCGGGTACACTACCTGATCTCAGCGGCGGACTCTGCACTGACGTCTGGTCCTGCCTCGACGCCCCGATACTGTCTCTGGATTGCGCTTGTATGCTCGGATTGTTGCCCACCGATCTCAGCTTGGGGTCGGCGTCGAGGTAGTAGCCTCTGACGCCCACGATCTTGCCTTCCCGCTCACAGCCCTCGATCCACTCCGGCCGCACGACCGGGATGTTCATGTCAACGGCCTTCTGCCACTGATCGCCGCGCGGTTCTGTGCACACGAAGTGCGTGGTGTGGATTTGTATGGTTTCGGTCATCTTGGCTCCGATGCGCTGCACCGCTGCGTCCAAGCTGCCGCGCAGCTGGGGTGGGAGCACGCCCGGCGTCACGCAGATGCCCGTCAGATTCGTCATCTCGTGGGTCTTCGCCGTCACGGTGTTGCTGGTGAAGGTGCCGCCGCTCGTCTTCAGCACCAGGAAGAAGCTGAACTCCATGTTGATCTGCAGACCCGACATCTTCGTCTGCGTCATCTCCAGCGGCCGCGGGATCGTGCCGGCCTTGACTCCGTTCTTGTACAGGCTCAACGAGCGGAGACTCGACGTTGCCAGGTCGATGGGGTCCCATTCTAGCACAATGCTCGTCTGTGTTGCGTTCTTGAGGCGCAGTACTGGCGGGGAGGGCGCGTGTAGCCCGTACCGTTGCAGGATCTGTTCTTGGAGATTGAGGAAGGATTCTTCGGCTTTTTGTTCGGCTGCGTGGTTTTGGTGTACTGTTATGTCGACTATTGAGCCGGACTGGATGGTTTTGGGGAGGAGGATGGAGGGAAATTCAATCTGCACAGCGTGGGTTAGCTATGCCGGCACCGGTGTCCTTGTAGACAATGTAGGGCAGTGAAAGCGACCGTGCATAACCTGGCACTATTCGAAGGGGACGCATAGCAGCTTGAACATACCAGTCGCTTGTCTTCTGTGAGCAATACCGCTACGCCGGCGTCAACCTTGCCGACGGTGAGTGAGACCAGCATTGTGGTGCCTAGCCTTGATCGGCTTCAAGATTGCTGTTCGAGTGAAAGCAGAAAATACAAGTACTGGCGCAAGAATATCATGCCAGATCGCAGGCACATGCAAGGTACCCGGCGCTCACCAAAAGTACAGGAATGCCGGCCTTGGCGGGTGTCGATCTGAAGAACGCGTTAAGCACCAAGTCACAAATAACATGGAAAATAATTCATGATTCGTCATGATATGGAGGAGGTGGACCTCAGTCTCAGAACCGGTCCTTGTATACAGTAGTTGTACATGGGGTATCATCAAGCATGTTGCATCTTCCACCGGTTCATCCTTGCTCCATCCCCAGCACCAGTCCTGGGCGACCTCTGTGTAGCAATTCCCGACCTTAACAAAGCATCAACAACTTCTCCGGACTTTTTTGCTAGCACATCGGCCGATTCATCAAACCCATACCCAGCATGCACCGTAATCTCCATAGTCCCTGCCAACAACGGCCTACCCTCCACCTCTCTGCCCTGGGGCAATCTCTTCCCATGACTGTCCAACCCCCTCTCGTGCAAAGCTGTTGTAATTGCCCCAGCCCATCTTCTTCGTAGTCTATTCCTCTGCGTGCTCAACGGCAATACCTTCGCCGATATGTCCGTAGAGACTGACCATCGCAAAATATCAGACGGTGTGTTCTGGATAAGGGCAACATATTTCGGGCGGCGAGGGTGGAATCTGTTGCCAATGATCTCTGCTTCACGATACAGAGGGACTTTGTCAGGTGAGTATTTGACCTGGAGGTTCGGGATTCTGAGCATGTTGAGGGGTCGGAGTGATGTTGCTGCCATTGCAAATGCTGGTTCAGATATCTCAGTCTGATGTTTTTTTGGACAGCATGGTGAACAGTCCTCCTCAACGACGCCTAGCTAAAAACGATCAAAGGTTAACTCTATTAAAGCTAGCTGAGGAAGTCACGATACAAAAGACTGCGCATGTTCCTCTGTTATCTGATGGACTTGATGAGGTCTTGAAATAAGCCATCGATGGAGATGTTAAGGCATAAGACAGCCAATCACATCCAATGCCACAGCTCACGATATTTTGGAGCCTAGGATGAGGCCGCTTCGGCTTACCCGCTGATCTTGCTTAAACAGGCACTAAGTAGGTGCCTTTGGTCTAAAGCACCACGGTGGTAACACCAGTGGCTGTCATAATTGACCATCCACCGAATTTTACCCGCATATTCAAACTGCACTCATCCACCACCAACACCTGCAACTTCAATACCACAAATAGCCCCTTCAACACGCTCTACAAGGCGCGATATTACGCCCGACAGGCATATTCAACATCGCGAATATAACACTATTGAAAAAATATTTTTTTAAATATATACGACAACCGAGATCGGTCCCAAAGCGAGCGTACCTTTTTTAATAATTTACTAATTGTTAAGATAGAAGGTAGCGGTAGGTAGATAGTAAATAAATGGTTTATTATTATTTTATATACGCGCCGATAGTCCCTATATATATGCACCTATAATAGGGATAAATAAATAGCTGGCCCCTATAAGGGGTACTAAAAAGAGAGATTAATTAAATAGTAGGGAGGCTACTAACTAACTAGCTCTACTAGTGAACTAACTAATCTACCCTAGGTTAAACTTTTCTCTTTTAGAGTTATTATTCTTAATACTAATTAATTATATAACTAATCGCGTTTAGCTTTATAAACGTAAAATACTAAGCGATATTATATATTAACGAGATCGTTTATAGTTAGAAATATTAAATAATAAAAAAAAATACCGTCGAAGTAATACTAAATCCTAGTATTATTATCGTAAAACCTAGTTTATAATTAGCTATATAAGACCTAACTTAAATATTATTATTTATTTATTAATATTAGTATATTATAATATAAGCTTAGTTAATATATTAAATAAAGCCGCTATTATTAATAGGTATATATATTAAAAAAAGTTATTATTATATAAAAACGTAATTATATTTAATACTATTAAATATATAATAATAAGTCTATTAACGATTTTTAATAATATATAATCTTTATTAACGAAATATACTTCGATTTTATATCTATAGATATTAATTATATTTTTTATAAAGCTAGTATATAATACGATACTAAGAATATTCAAAAGAGATTATTACGAAAGGGTATTAAATTATATTACGCGGCTTAAGTTAGTTATAACTATAAAATACTCTTCTTTATATTCTATAATAACGAAGAGGAATATATTTATTAACTACGTAGATAAGAATACTTATATAAGTTTAAATATAAGGACGATATTATATTTTAACGTTATATATAAGAGTAGTAAACTAAGTAATCTTATTAAATAATAGTTAAGTTAAAAAGTAATTTAATAATCTAAAAGTACTATATTAACAACGTCCTATCGTATTATATTTATACGATTTAATTACTACGTCTCTAGAACTCGTAATATTAGTATCTATTAAAGGATAACGATTCGTCGTATAGTACGTATACTAATAGCCTTATAACTTAATTAAAGACTAGTAATTAAATCGATAGCCTTTTATACCCTTTAAACTCGCCTAATCTCAATACGTAAGAGAGTATATAGAATATATTAAAGCAAAGAGTACGTAAGAGGCAGTGGACTGACCTGGATTAATTGAAGGTATTACTGCAGGATGAATAGACCAAAATTACGTAATCTGAGATTCGTATACGCATCGCCGAGTTGCCAATAAGGTGTTAGTATATATTAGAATTAGGTAGCGACCGTATTCGCAGTGCAACGTGGTAATATCTATAGAAAATAGTATTGATTTTACTTTTCCGAGTGAATATCGGTGGGTGGTCAATTATAACAGCCACTGTGGTAACGCAACAGTTTTTACCGCAAAAACGCGTATTCTTAGCAGTCTATAGCTCCTTCTTTAGAGTAGCTAGTAAGTTCGGGTTTAATATTACTATAAATTACTATTATCTCTAGAATTATATAGTTAATTTAAAGAGTTACTATTATTACTTACTATAATATTATTAAGAATAGTAACCCTAAAGGAGTAAGTTTAACCTAGAGGTAGACTAATTAGTCCACTAGTAGAGCCAGTTAGTTTAGTGGCTTTCCTGCTACTTAACTAACCTCTCTATTTCGAACCCCCTATAGGGGCCAGCCATTCATTTATCCCTGTTATAGGTGCATATATATAGGGACTATCGGCGCGTATATAGAATAATAATAAGTCATTTACTTACTATCTACCTACCGCTACCTTTTAATCTTAATAAATATTACGGATTAAAACTTTTACTCCTTAAAACGCGTTATTTTATCTCCGTAACTAAGTAGTATAATTATTAATTTAACTTATTAAAATATACCGACGGTGCTTTAGATACTATATTTAAAATCTTATATATTTTTTTCTCTACGCGTTCTTTAGTTATTAAAAAATTAATAAAAGTGGAGTCTAAATCTGCTTTGGACCATGCACCTACTTACTCACTCTCTTCTTGGCTGGCTCACCTCTGGCTCACGACGACCGTGATGTATCCATTTTATCGTGTTTACTCCAACTCGAAACATTCTTGTAGGGGAATCTCGGTTCTTTTCCGTTCTTTCCCTTTCTTTTCAAGAAAACAAGCGCTTGTAAAGTTCCAGTAACTTTTGGAATTGATAGTACCAAGGTTTGTTAGCCGCGCGCCCACACTGTAAGAGTTGTATGTAGTGTGGTGGTAAACTGCTTATATTGACGTATGTAACTAGTGAATTGTAAAAGCAGCGAAAAACTATATAAAGTGGTGCATCGGCGCACTTGCCAGTTTTAGGTCTAATAACACTGCACAGCCTGCTACGCAACTACCTCAACCGCTTGAATTCATTCTGTTCCCTTTCCACCAAAAGTGCAGGCAGCACAACTCAAACTATTAGATCAGCCTCTTTGATGTACGAATTTCTATCTACTTGATTCCTAAAGCAGGACTCTGTAGTGCGATAGCTTTTAAGCTACTGGAAAGCAACAAAAGATTTGTGGCGACAAGTTTATCAAGAAGGCACAGCTGATTGACCAATAGTCGCCGAATCGAATCTAGTAAGATAGGAAAGAAAACACTAATAGTGAGATCTCTGTTAGGATTATCCCGAGCACATTAATGCCATGAGTCAGCTAGTGCCAATAAGAAAACGCCCGCGACACGCACGATCTTTGCGAAATCTTCAATCCGAAGAAGGAACTGCCGATATTTTGAAGAGGATTGACATCTATTATGATCGCCGTCATCGAGAAGATCCAGGTCACGAACAACTTTTTGGATATATCGAAGCTATCAGTAAAACTACTTGGGAAGAGTACCAGTCGCATGTCAAAAATGTACAGGAGCCTTTTGGAAATCATCTCTTACTAGAGCGTGCTCACTTTCTCAGTGTCAGAGCTCAAGAGTGTCTCAAATCCCAGGGGAATGAGGCTCTCTGGCGTTCACGTATGGCAAGTGTTGTGTTGCATCGCTTCGATGATGTGGCCGATTGGTAAGTAACTACCGTTTACACCAGGCTAGCCCTAATTGCACTAGTCAGATATGTGGGAAGCGCCCACGTAGGCCGACTTCGATGAAATTTGATACTGCTACTACCAATTTGTCAGTTGCACATGATGATGAGCTGAATCATTCTCGGTTTTGTGAGGACCACACTGACACGCCAGACACGAAGTGAGTCAGTCTCTATAGGCGCAATCCTTTAATTTTAATATCTTTGTAACGCAGTCCCAATTATCTTTTTAATTCTGGTCACGATCTCGGTGTCGATGCTAGGGGATTGGAACCACCGCATTCAATGAGACTGGTACGGCCAGATTTTGTCTGTGGTCTAAACTATGCAGACAGAACAATACAGAGAATATTGGGCTTGCTGGGAAAAGATGGAAATACAAATATCGAGGAGTCGATTACAATTAGCCCCTTCAGAAACGCCAAGATAGTCTTTCCTTTTCTCGTGTCAGTGGGAAGCGCACGATCCTCGGAGCACCTCCCTAATATTACTACCCATGATGGTGTAGCAGTTGGTGCTTTGCTGAAGCTTCAGTATGAAATGCTTGTGGCACGATCTGAAACAGAGAACACTGGAAAGCCTTTGGTTTGGTTCTTGTCCTTTAACAAAGATCACTGGCGTGTTTCAGGCGCATATGTTAGTGAGAGACGGTCCAAATCTAATTACGTAAGTCTGGCGAGTCAGTATATTCCGTGTTCTAACGAATTGCAGCATATTTTTGATTTATGGGATGGTAAAATAACCCAGAAGGATCATGCGCTGCAGCTTCTTCTTATCGTCGAGTCCATTATTGAATGGGCTCGAGAGGTGTATCGTACTGATATCGTGAAATCGCTTCTGTCGCTAGCTTCTGAGCCGCCTCTGTCGCTAGACTTCGAGCCAAATTTACAAGAGATCAATTTCTCGCCTGAGTCACTCCCTGTGCTTGAAGACGCAATCCAATTATCTTCATCGATCAACTCTAGTCCGGAATCCACAGCTATAATTTCAGTTTCGACCAAAGAGATGGCCAAAGAAGACTTGCGAAGCATATCTGACCATTCAGAGGTGTCTGCAGCCCAACTGATATCTTCTCAGATACCACTGAATGCAAGAGCAGAGGTCAATGCTCCACAAGTAGCATCGAGAGGCAGCGACGAACAAGCGTCGCAAACGCCTCTTGACACAGGAGTTGATAACGTATTGGAGAGAAGGCCGAGCGAACCTGATGATGAGCTCGACTCGGTATTGTCGACTCTAATGGGATCTTTTGAAACTGCATCAAATGTCAGGGCGGCCCGTGATTATTTGACTCGACTTTTCCACGAAGACGCCCGACTTAGCCCTTTCTTCTCTGTTGTTGTCAAGTATTCTAACATCGGGCAACAAGGCTTAGCAGATATCTTGAACCTTCACTTCAAAAACTTCGCCAATAACCTCGTTGAGGAGCTCGATGCTAAGAGAGGCACTGTGAATAGGGAGGCGTGTAAACTCATTCGACACAATGCTAGATCGCTAGCAGGTGAAATTGCTCAGCTCTCTCAACAGGAAAAAAGCCAGGAGGTGTTTGGAACTCTTCACCTACAGTCACAAGATCCTGGTCGATCCGCCTTGACCCAGCGTTTTCTTGACGAACAGGAAATCTCGGACCAATCCCTGAATCCTGACGACGAAACTTTGAAGAGAGATGAAGGTGAAGGCGAGGCAGAGGGAGACGTGGGCGACGACTCTGGTTCAGACAGTACTATCTCAGAGCAGTTAGATCATCGATCACTTGTCCTAGAAGGCTTCCTAAAGCTGTTCGAACAAAGCAATTCTTTTTGCAAGCTAGTTGACAGCTTATGGTACAGCGTTCAGCCAAACCTCTTCGACTGGTGGTCTATCAATCTTCAATGGCAGGAAGAACTGAGTGAGTCGGCACCAATTTACCTACGATACTTGGTAGACGAAGACATCCACCATATTACCGAAGAGGTGCTAGAGCTCACTGATAAAGTTAAGCTCGAATTGGAGCGCTTTACTGGTAAGCCATGGGATTGGTCGCCATTGAAACCACCTAAAAAGCCGATTGCGACGGGGAAAATACGTCTCGAGTGGAACGCGGTAAGTGATTTGACCTGGTTAAAAGGAGATCTAGACTTACAAGACAGTGTTGTGGAAGAACCCAAAGCTTCGACGTGTCCCCATTACTAGCGGAGAAGGTAAAGAAATACACTTCGATCCCTTGCCAGGCACGGAAAGATTATGAAAGATTGCCAGCAGGAGTAAAGAAGGCTCAAGATTCCGATCATCCTCAAGCTCACAATCCACCCAATGCTCCCAGCTTGTCTCAAGCAAGTCCCTCACAACTAAATTCACCCAAACCTGGTCCTTTTCAGTTGAGATTATCGCAGCCTCAACAGAGTCAGCAGCTACCTGTCTCGTCTTCAGCAAGCACTGGCCCTCAACAACTCCAACAAGATCAACGGACTAAGGGATTCGTCCTATTGTGTGTCAGGAATATGTCTGGACCCGGCAGTTTGCAGCACAGCCAGATAGAAGTTCCCATCAACATGACTGATAATGGCTTCATTGAAGAGTTCCGTAGACAGTATCGAAGCTTGCGCGGCTGGTTCTATTGGCTCCACCCTGACAAATTCTGGTTCTGCCATTGCTCCAAATTCTATAAGTGGGATGTCGATAAGGTTTCCCTGGAGAATCACGAAATGCCTACCGATGGCACCTACTCTTACAGACCAAAACCGCCTTTGGAGCCGTACAAACTTCCTATATCTATTGATGAGTGGGAACATCGTTACCACCAAAATTGCAGCCTCGTTATCCAAGGTAACTTTCTCGATCGAATACCGATACGCCAAACCCGATTTGAAGTTGACACATGCAGCAGAGCGCATCATATTTGGGGCCTAAATGTAGAATATCGGATCTCTGCCACAGTTGTTCTGGCTTGGTCATTTATCATTATCTCCCCGGGCATCTTCTTCTTTATCTTGTGGCTCCTTCGGTTCGCGAATGACTTGCAAAATGCTTCTGTGCCAATCATGTTTATCATGTCTTTTGCTGCATTGCCAGTTGGACTGGTGATTCTGGGGGGACAATTCCGTGGGATTCAGGGCAGCTGATTTAGTTGCACATTAGTCTGTTAAGTTAGCGATCTTGTTGGGAACTATAAAATGGGAAATAAAATCGCCTTACAGTGGTTAGAATCGAGAAGATAGCAGAGAGTTGGAGGTAATGTTGCTTCAATAACTAGCCACAAACTGGAGTGAAAAGCATGCCTGATCTGTGCGGCTGTATAATTAATATTGGCACTAGTGCCTTCCTGTCATTGCCACGTCACTCGCACAACCGAAGGAAAGGGAGAGCCAAAGCTCTGACCGGACGTAAGTACCTTGTAGACGAGCACCAGAGCGTTCTGGCCAAAGGCTCCAAGCCAGACATGTGTCGGTCTTTTCGAGCTGCACAGTCGTCTGTTTAACTCCTTTCTTTCCGGCATAGAAACGTGCAGCTTTGTTCTCGTCTTTGGCGGTTCAATTAGCACATGCATGCAAGTGAAAATCCTAAACTGCAGGTAGCTGGAGAACCACAAAAGTGGTCAATAGCGCGTTTCAAGCTAGAAAAGGCTCATAAAGTAATGCAATAGCTTTAATCATACTTGTCTTACCCGACATGTGTTGGAAGGGAAGGAGGTACCGCTCCCAACTAGGCCCATCTGGTGATCAGCAAAATTTTTGATCGTGCTCAGGGACAAGCGCAGACATTGTATGAATTCCTCACAATCTGGCAGTACGGAGCGCTCTTAGCGAAGACCGTATTGTACTGCACCATTGAAATCCGATCTTTGACAAGCTTACGGTGTCACTCCTTAATGCTCCAAGCACGTTATGAGCGCGTCATGCGTTGCGTTTTGATGCGGCCGATTAGCGACGCGAAAATCAAGCACCTCAATCGAAAGGCACACACAAAGGCATGCTGATTTGTCGATCATGCCTACAATCAGCCGAAAGTCGTTGTAGAGGCGTTCTCGGGCTGGGGCATTTGCAGTTGAAACTGTGCCCAACTCTGCGTGACTGTAGAATGATATTCAGCTGCACAAACTGCAAGCGATGACACTGTGAGCAGCGGAGAATCAGGCTGGACTGCCGATGCAGACGACATTGGCGCAGGCGGGTCACGTGCTCAGGTCCTTCCGGCGGAATATTGTTTCCCTCTTGGAATTCGATCAGAAAGAATATCCATACTATCGGCTTCCATTCGGCTTTCTTTCACCTTACTACTACAATAACGAATAGCTAAACATGGTACACATTGTATCGTTCTTTAAAGTAGCTTCGTTTTGAAGTGGTATAGTAAGTGCCTTTTCGTCCGCTCTCTACTCGAATCCGGGATAAATACCCTTATCTATTTATAATATTATTATTACATTATAATTAAGCCTAGTAAGTAGATTAATCTCGAGTAGATATACATTTAATTATAAGCTATAACTGGTAAAAAAAGGTATAAGCACATTTTAATACTTATGTATAATGATATTGTCATGAATCTCAGGAATAATAGGTTCAGGAACATACCGACCAATTCCCCATACGAATCGGATGGAGAATCGGCCTTACCATTTCGGGAATTGCCAAGAGCCAGACTGACGAACCTCCCATACGAATCGTATGAGAGATTCGTCCTACCTTCTCTTCCCTTAAGCGTTGTATCGTTATCCATAGGATAGGCATAGTGATACTCAGATTCCGTAGGCTTCGATCTCCCGGCCC
Source organism: Neophaeococcomyces mojaviensis (assembly GCA_030247915.1). Classification (NCBI taxonomy): domain Eukaryota; kingdom Fungi; phylum Ascomycota; class Eurotiomycetes; order Chaetothyriales; genus Neophaeococcomyces; species Neophaeococcomyces mojaviensis. Next base: position 22,514 of record JAPDRQ010000061.1, read on the forward strand.
AATGCTACGCTGGTCCTGATATATATTATGAAATAGATTTACTTTTATTATTATTAAAGTTATATTTCTTTTAGTATAAATAAGTAAACGATCTATCTCTTTAGCGAGTATAATAATAAACTAAGTAGTTACTTATTAAATTATATTACGAACAGTTTTACTTCTAAATTTAAGAAATTAATTTTACTTAATCGCTCTAATCTTGAATTTTATAAGTATAAAAACTTAAGCTAGCTGTACTATTTCAAGGTTTTTATCCCTTCTGAGATTACGTACAATCTCGCATAGTGCTGCTATAGGCATTACGTAGTGGTGAATTAAAAAATAGGTAGGAAATAAAAGACGTAAAGAAAATCGTGTTAACGCATAAGATCGGCGTATAATTATGACTAACTACTGTAATAGCGAACGATGTGCTGCCAGTCTTGATCATGTTAATTAAGTGGCCTTATGAAATATCTGTCAGGGGACCACATACGCCATTCTACAAATATAGCACCGTTTGACACAAATCGAGAGCTGCAGCAGTTCAATTTTGATTTCTAAATGCATACTGATATAACAACTTCAATTTTGTAGGCATTGTGCAACACAGAACGTGTCGGAGTAAATTGCAACCTCATTAAATCTTGACAATATGCTCATCAGACTCTGGACCTAAAGACTGAGCGCGAATGTTCCGCCGCAAGCCGACAGTAATCCTCCTCCACAGGCCTTACGATCCACTCAAGCAAGGGTGAACCCCGAACCATAGATCTACTTTTCAAGCACTTCCGTTCAGATGCGGCTCTCTGTCGTAGACGAGGGTTAACGATGTCGGGATAGGAGTTTCCCGTGCATTCGCATCAAGATAGACCCTCATGTTCACACCAGCAACGTGGTGCTCAAGTGTGCTGAATTGACCTTGTTTGCCGGGTGCCCGACGCAGATTCTTGAGTCGGAAGACTTCCCTCAAAGTCGAAACGAGCGCAGGCGCAACCAAGCGTGCTCCAAAACAGTAGTGTAGTCCATGGCCGAGCAGTGTATAAGAAGTGATTGGACGGTGTGGATCGATTACCTCGGGATTAGGGTAGGCGACAGGATCCATCGCTGCTCTTGACGTTGCGATCAGAACGGTTTGATTCGCTCTGATACGGACTGGGCCACGCTGACCATCCTTGATCGTAATATCTTGTGCCGCCACACGCGGCAGACCAGGTACCACGCCGGCATGTCGCATACCTTCGTAGACAAAGCCCAGCAATTCTTTGTCAGCGGCATCGTCCTCTCTATGAGCAAGCTCGACGATGCGCTCTTTGTATTTCTCATACCCTGGACTGAGATAGAGATCGATGAGTAAGGAAGCTTGCTGGGTAAGGTTGCCAGCAACAGGCGCACCCATGCCAATGCAGTCGCCTACGAGATCTCCGCTGGGCAGGCCGGATTTCGCAAGAGCTTTGTAGAGACGATCGGCATCAGGTCCAACCTCGTACGCTGTGCCCTTCTCGACGTAATCAGTGAACACCTCCTTATAACCACCGGTTTGGGTTGCGAGATGTCCGTTGAGAATGCCTCTCAGAAGTGGTGCGACCTTCATGCAGGCTGCCCGCAACCTCCACTCATGGTTGGGTAAGATGTTGAAGCTTTGGTACTGGAACAGAACCAAGTAGAGGTCGAACAACTCGGCTCGAGTGAGAAGACCATGGGGATGTTGTTGCGTCTTCAATGGAATAGCGAACCTCTCTGCAAGCCACAAGATAGGTGTCACGTTGGTGACATCTCTTACAATATCAATCGAGTTCCGAGAATCTGGGTATGACAAAGAGCACTTCTCGATGAGCTCTTTGACGTGCTTGCGGAAGTATTGTGTGACATGCGATTCGAAGCCTTCTTCGAAAAAGGCTTGATGAAGGAAGCTGGAGCGCTCGTCATGTCGTCTTTGCTGATCCCAGCCAATCATAAAGTCGTGTCCATCAGTACAATTTCGAATAGCAGCCTGGTACATGACACGGAAGTTGTCGCGATCCTCGAAGACCTTCTTGCATCCCTCTTGCGTGTGAATGCCAACAATCTCCGTCACATGAGTAGAAGGTCTTTGCAGATCATATTGCTGGATCACACCATTGCCTTCGAGAATCTCCCGCACGGCTTTAGGTGTATAGAATGGCAGTAGAGCGTACGTTGATGTACCAGTAAATTCGCCTGGGAGTCCATTGAACAACAAGTTCGGGAGGACGCCTCCATATGCGCCGGGTGCAACGCTGCCACCTAACTTGGATACTCCCCAGTTCGTCAGAGTGCTGCTGTTGAAGTCGTAGGTGAGGAAACGATCACCTCGTACGAGAGACACTGCGTCGTCCAATATTCCACGTCCAGTGGTCTGTCCAGGGCATACGCCACTGCCGGGCATGGGTGGCTTGGTACATTCTGCCTGGAGGCCTGGATACAATTCCATGTTGTCAATGTGACCGTACAGGAGCTCGGCGTCTCGGGCGGTCTCCTCATCTTCACACCACTGCATGAAATTGTCATATGGCTTCAAGTTGAGGTACTTCCGGAATCTGTGGAATTGTTAGCCTGTCTTCCAAGATACGTAGCAGCCAGTAGCGCAGGATTGATACTCACTCGTTCAAAGTGCAAACGTTAAAAACGCCCCTGGCTTGAAGCTGACCCACAAGATCCACTACCTTCAGACTTGCCGGTGTACCATGGGCACCGAATGCATGAGCTGGCTCTTCGATACAGTCTTTGATAATCCTACCAATATCTGCGTCACTGAACCTTCCATCTGGACCCCTCTCCAAATTGGCGAACGTCCACTCTTTGGGCGGCGTTGACATCAGCTTGTGTCCCTCTTTCTTTACCACCTTCCAAAAGTGATCAGGCGTCATCTCGTCAAGGGACTTCAGTTCCGGGATGTTTGTTCTTATCAAATCTTCCATCCATTCACCATCGGCTGCGCTCAGAGCAGCGTGCCAATGATAGAGCACAGCGAACTCCACAGAAACGACGTTGCCAGCGCCTCTTTCAACTCGGTCGCCTCGTAGCTTGATCTCGCCTCCCAAGTCAAGAGACCACTCAGAGTTGGCACGTGGCGTGTTCAAGATTGCAGCAACGTAGTCTCTCAAGACTACCGAGGCAAAGAAGCCGACGTTGATGTTTCGTGCAAGTTGGAAAATGTCCTCGTCTTGCCTAGAATACGCTTGTCAGCAAACTGCAGTCTCTTAATCAAATGAATGCATGAAAAGCTTACCATTCTTTCTGCTCGTCCGTCAAATCATCCCAGTCACCGTATTTACCCTCTTCGTTGATAGACCAAAGAGAATAAGCTATTGCGTTATGGTTTCTTGAGAACATGACTAGGACAGCAATGACACCAGGGGGCATCAGCATGATTCTTTCCGAAGCAATTGAATCTGGATATATCGTTCCATTCTGATATGTTCGTACTCTCTTCTGCTCCTCGCCTGTGTTTCCGTACAGTGTGCTGAGATCAACATAGCTGGAGGTCTCGTTGATCCATTGGTTCGAGCGTGAGGTTTGGAAGCATTCGTGAATGACGACCGTAGCGAATGAGAAGAACAACCTATTCAAGCCGGATGGATGCGGGCGGAAAGGCCCTTTTCGCTTGAGCAGCTTCTCAAACACAAGTTCTGGATCTGGCAGATTAGGCCCTTTGGGTTTCGTGGGTGGCACGCTTCGGCAGTAAGGAGAACCAGCTTTGCCCATTTCGGGATCCCAGTGGTTGTTTCCACCTCCGTCGTGTCTTCTGTAGCGATTCGATGGACCGGCCAGGGCTGCTGGGGGGTGAGGCAGATCGTGCCATAACATCTTGATGAATCCGCCTGAAACTTTCGAGCTGAGGCCACTGTCCAGTGGAAGAGATTGTAGCATAGCTACACCATTCTCTAGCAACCACTGCTTGTCGTCTAGCGGCTCTCCGGACGCGAGTGTGTTGAAAGCCTGTACCATCGTCCTCGTGTTCTTCCCACCCAGATGTAGAAGGTCACTGAACACGGATGTCTTCTCGTCTGACACACCCCCCGCGGCATGCAAGTCAGTCTTGCCGTCTGGTGCAGTGGGGGCACTACGCCAGACCATCCGCATCAATGCGGCCAATGCACTTGCCATGATTACAGTTCTAGAGAGAGGCCTGCCTTCTCAATCCTGGCTATACAAATGTTTCACGGAAAACGCGACAGAAGAGATCAAGTCTGTTGATGGTCAACTGAGAGGAAGATATAGATGCAAACTTTTCACCAGGAACAATGGCACATGTCCAAAACACGATCCAGCTCAGACCCCATAAGCTCTTCTAATTGAGGTTTGATGGTTGGATAGCTCTGGTGAGCTGTCCATGCATTGTGGTGGAACCATTTTTTGTCGTGTGCATGATCGTCGATAATGTAGCTTTGGGTAGCAATGTGAGAGGTCGCAATGTTCAAGAAGCTGTAGCAAGAGCGGACCGTATCGGGCGGGGGTGAGAGCCAATAATTCATTTGGGAAATATGGTCAATGGACATGTAGCCTATGAGCAAGCTCTAAAGTTCAGCCCACTCGTACCACCAAATTCTGAACAATACGATGCTGGATTGTAGGACAGCACGTCCTCTCTGCAAGACTGGAGGTGGGCAGGTGCCGAACTGCAAGGATTCGCCATTGACGAGCTCTTCGATTTAGCGTACGGAACTCGTAAGGAGCTGAAAATTTGACGTAAAAGTGGGGGCAATATGCTCGTGTATCTCTCCGTTGCAGATCCGGCGTCTTTGATTCCTCGGTAACAACTTCAAGGTTGATCCTAGACCAATCGCCGGGCTGCGATTGGGGATCTTGGAGGCGGGCAGCTTGGTCGATCTTTACATAAGTTTCAGGCAACCTAATGCCGAATTGTGCTAGTTGAAGGAATATCTCCGCACAGATCAGATAGCGGCATAGATAGGCGCACACTGCTTCCAAATCGGTTCGTTGTGATCGATCCAGTGCATTTCAATGCAGCCACTGATGCACCGTGCGGAACTACTCATCCTTCTTTCGGCAAAAGCAGTGGTATCCTGTTGCGTGTGCTTGACGTAGCAGGGAAGATCGTTGCACGAACTTGAAGTGAGCTCATCGTCAATGTTCTGCACATGTCGTGAACGGTGCCTCAACCTCTTATCTACTTTAATGTCTTTTGCATCTTGTGAAGCACTTTCCTCTCCACGTCAAAGGTGTCTGTATTCATGATGGCTGCAGCTAGAGAGCACCGCTGGTCTCGATCCAGATACCCTTTGCAGGCACCCTCTAAGCAATTATCCTTTGCAACATCACCATTGAAGGTAGCGGATAATTCGTCTCTGGATCAGCTATCAAAGAACACACCAGATACCAATGAGTCGGCTCCATGGTATCGAGCTGTAACAGGTGATCAAGCCAGCCAATACTCAGTAGCGTCGCAGCTAGGACATGACAGCAACCTCTCATCACACCAGCATACAGAGGACTTCCAAGCTACTGATGAATCATGCACTGCGGTCTCAGTGTCACAACGCTCAACGTCGCCGTTCTCAATCAATCAGGATTATCAGTCGCATTTAGGCAAGGCAGAAGATACCTCGCCCTTCATTCAGTACCTCAAGAATGGTCAGGACGAGGCCTCTCATGTGTCAAGTCAATGGAGCCAAAGCACGCAAGCCACAACAGAGACTTCCACAGAACACCAATCACCAACACCAGAGGAAGAGCATGAGCAACTACCCGTCCATGCACCGAAGCCCGACCAGAGCGGAGCGATGAAGAGGACGTTAAGGAGAACCCCTCGAAGCCGGCGAATAAATTCGCCAACACCACCAGCTGGAGCGCAGGAAGCATCAACCTCTGTCCAGCCTACAGAGGACGAACAAAAAACAGCTGCTTCAGGAACAAGTCCTTGGAAACGACAAGCATACCCTTTGCATTCAGCTTCAAGCGGCTCGTCGACACAACATTCAGCACCGCCGACACCAGAGAAAAAGTCCGAACTAGCAAATACAGCCCACTCAGGTCAGCTTGAAGCAAACAAAGGACAGTCAACAGTGAGTGATTCGCGGGATCAACAAGTGGATCTATCGAAGTCTTCCAATAGCGGCTCGACTGCTTTACCTGCATCACCACCATCATCGGACAGTGAATCTGAAGACATGAACAAGACACCTACAAATCAACTTCGAGAAGGCAATCAAGCTGTAAAAAGGAAGAATCCATGGAACCGCCGCAATTATCCCTTACAGACGCCAGCCAGTAACGCAAACCTACGGCATTCACCAACACCACCACCATCACCAGGGCAAGAACCAGAACATGCAAGCAAGATACCTGCGGACCAACTTCCAGATAACAATCAAGCCGCTACAAGGAGCAAGACATTGCGTCGTCAAGTGTACCCCTTGCAATCTCCAGCAAGTATCATGAATTTACGGCCTTCACCATCGCTAGAGCAAAACCCAGAACATACGAACGAGGTGTCTACAGACCAAACTGGAGATGACAGTCCAGCTACTACAAGGAGCAGGACGTTCCGTCGTCCACTATATCCCTTACAAATACCGACGAGCATCGCGAACGTACAACGTCCAACAACACCTTTACCGCCAGTAGAAGGCGAATCTCAGAAGGAGGATGAATCATCTGCGAAGAAATCTCGAGAGAGGGAGCTGGCTACTAAAGTGATTAGTCAGTGGCGTCGTCAAGTATACCCAGTGCAATCACCTAAAAACCTTTCGCCCTTTCAGCGTATACCAGCACCGCGCCCACCAGAGGAAGATGCAGAGAAAGACCGTAAACCCAAGACAATTCATCTTCCGAAGAACCTCCGAGCCGTCACAGACGCAGATAAACATGATCCTAAAGGTCGTACCATTGTCGTCTGTCTAGACGGAACAGGCGACAAATTCGACAATGACAACAGCAACATCGTTCATATAGTCAGCGCTCTGAAAAAGGACGATCCACAACAGGTAACTTATTATCAAGCAGGAATAGGCACCTACAGCGCTGGTGGACTCAGCAATGGTATATCTGCTGCGATGGACATGGCAGTAGGGTCGGGCCTTGGTCTTCACGTGAGAGATGCTTACCATTTCTTGATGCATACCTACAAAGAGGGTGACAAAATCTGCATATTCGGCTTCTCTCGGGGAGCATATACGGCTCGTTGTTTAGCTGGTATGATCCACAAGGTCGGGCTTTTGCCGCCTCGCAACATTGAGCAGATTCCGTTCGCCTATGAGTTCTACACGAACGACACACCAGAGGGCTGGAAGCAAAGCGAAGACTTCAAGAAAACTTTCTGTATTGATGTCTGTGTCTACTTCCTTGGCTGCTTCGACAGTGTGGCCAGTGTGGGATTTATACCCAGACAATTGCCATTGAGCAGTACGCCAACAAGCAAGCCTCGCTACTTTAGGCATGCAATGGCTTTGGACGAGCGGCGAGCTAAATTCAAGATTTGTCGCCATCAAACGAAGAAGTGGGACGAAATTAAGGAGGGCGCATCTCCAACAGATGCAATCGCCAAGTCAGCACAATCAAATCATCATCATCGTTTCCTGTCGAATCACAAAGCTCAGGATGATGCGCCAACAGAGTACTCTCCGTACATGAAGTATGGGAAGACCCACCATCCCAATGTTACGGACGAAGAATATGAAGGGCTGACAAGATACGAAGCGCCATTCGACACTAATGTTCTCGAAGTCTGGTTTGCTGGTGCCCATGCTGACATTGGCGGAGGCGCAGTACCGAATGACGAGCGGCACAAGTTAGCCCAAATACCATTGCGCTGGATGATTCGACAAGCTTTTGAGTGTGAAACTGGCATAATCTTCAAAACTAAGGTCCTCGCTGAACATGGTCTTGACGTGCATACGCTCTGGCCTAAGTATAAAAGCCTCAGTGTACCAGTCCATGGACCACCTCCCTCATACCTTGAAAAGTATGATAAATGTCTTCCCCCGAGATCCATCCGCCGTTCTAAGCTTGTTCCCATCGACAAACACGAAAAGGGAGAACAGTTGTATCATTTCAAGAGTCATAAAGACGAAGACTGGACGCCAGAACAAGTCGAAGATTTCTACGATGCAATGGCTCAGTTGAATGACCAGCTCATAGATGTCCCGACCTGGTGGATCCTGGAGCTATGGCCGGTTCAATACAAAGTACCCACAGCACCGGGTGAGGTCTCTGTCATAACCGGAATGAACCTTGGGCGATATCGTGGAGTTGAAGACGTTGAGCCGAATGTGCATTGGACTGTGTTGCAACGTGTGCAACATATGAACTACAAGATACAAGCGAGGACTGCTCCCCATACTTCGTGGCGAGCTGTTGTGTGAAAAGCAAGTTTAGTGCTAAGTGACATCTTGACATAGATAGCATAAATCATTGGTCAGAACTGATATTGAACAATCATTGTAGAGAAGCACACCCCTGCAGTCAAACCTGTGCCTAGTACCATAATAAGATACTGATGGCCAAGCATTTGATGTGACAGTGATTTTCTTTACCACACACGAATTCGTCTTGTTACCGGTCTTGCCTGGTAAAGACTGTAATGTACAAAGTCCAATGCACTTTCTGAAGTCATCTACTCCGCGGTTTCAGCTGTGCCTGTTCGATAATTGAACAACTCTTTTGCTGCTCCACCCGTGACAGATTGACTCCCGTCGAAGTTTCTTGTCGATGTCAGTGGGGGGAGAGCTGCTGATGTATTGCTTTGCGTCGATCAAGGCCGAACTCACGGTGCCTAGAGACGTTGGTGGCAGCGCCCTTACCCGTCTGCGGCAGCTTCCTAGCGTTCTCGCCGGCAGCTCCAAAGATGCTCGAGCGGTGGCCGTAGCTCGCGCGAACATTTCACCCGCTGTCGGCTTTCCGCTCTGAGCCATGTTTTGAAGGTGTCTCTCCCCCTCATGGATAGCCTGTCACGCCTTCGAGACAGCTTAGCGGCCCTAAAATTGACACCCTAGGCAAGTCCTTTGTTGTTTTCCGTAGCTGTATTTGGCCAGCTCTTGAGCACGCACACTTGCATCGTGAGCTACCGCATAATCTCGGGATGAAGCGACGAGGCAAGCGACTTACAGTGAGGTCAGGCCAATCACAGCCAATGAAAATGGAAGTACAATTCCAATGTGAGGTATGTCGGTGACGGAATTAGTTTCCCATGAAATCATGACATACCGAAATATAAATCAACATAGGCAGGCAGGAAATTTCTTTCGGCTTTGTCTCAGCCTCACCGCTTGAATCTACATATTTCCAAGACTAGGAGCCTTTCCAGCTAGATGACTGTTATAAGGTGTGCTTTCAAAGGATGTGTAACAGAATAGGTAGAACCCCAAAATAGCTTAGCTCGTAAACTGGTGGACAGTATGAACAGTATAAACAGTAGGAGTTTGGTATAAGTTGAGATAGACAATAGTAAGTTAAGAACGATTAGACACTATATATACAGAGGAGGTTCCTGTCTATGTACTCATAAAGGTGATATAGATAGAAGGGGTGGTCTCGCTTTGACCAACTTTGTATACAACCCATTGAAATCTTGAAGAAGGCCATGTCAAAGTCAGCACATAGTCAGGTACGAATTTGTGCAAAGGAGCTCAGATAGGATGCTAGGTTAGCTTGAATACAGTGGGTATGAGTAGGTCGGAGAGAACTATGGTGCCAACAGATGGAGGAACGGCAAACAGTTGGCTGCAGCATGTGCCAGTACCTGACTGGTAGTTGATCCAACGATGACAGGCGGAATGTGAGCTGCGAAGCTAAGATATGACACGTTGGTGATCACAAGACTAGTAATGCGAGCAATAAAGAATGATCAAAGTAGTCCGCTGAGAACCAGCTAAATGGTACTGATATTCGTGTTACATTCAGTGAGAGTGGAATTGGTTTCACAGGTGAGCAGAGTAACCCCTTTGACCGAACCAAACCGTCCCAGATTTTACTTTACATAGCTTTCACCATCTCTCCCAGAAAGTCGTCTCTCCAGTCGAAAAAGATACTCGCATGGGTATCATCCTCTTTCACCCTCAATTCCGCCCCCGGCCCAAGCCTTCTCGCAACCTCCTCGCCATGCTTAAGCGGCACATTCTTATCAAGCTTCCCATACCACAACTGCACCTTCAAATCCTTCCGAATATCTTGAATCCGAAAGCCAGGGTCACTAGCAAGCAGCTTCATATCCTGCATAAACCAATCTGTGCCCTGCGCATACACATCATTTGATCGCCGCAAATGCACTTTCCAGAAGTCGATGTCGCCAAAAATTTTCACATCTTTGGGGTGCATTTTCGCCTGTGACTTTTGGAAATCTCTTATTAACATGTTCATTCGCTCTTTGTCGTTAAGGTCAAGTCGTGCCCCCGGCTCGCGACTAAACCACCATTTAGTGAAACGTGGGAAGTAATGGGGTGAGTACGTCCAACCGAGATAGTTGAGCGGGTGCATTCCCCAGTATCCAATATCGGGCGGGCCAAGGCCGCAGACGAGACTTACGACCTTCAATTTATTTGCTGGCAAGGCGTAGGCGCAGGCTAGTGCATAGGGTCCGCCACCTGAGACACCTAGGACGCCATATCGCTCTGCTTGGAGGTGCTGAGCGAGATGGTCGATGTCACGGGCGTGAGAGAGGATAGTGCGGGTTGGATGGGGGCTGCTTAGACCTATGCCTGGGCGATCCATACAGATTATCCTGACGTTGTGGCGTTTTGCTTTCGAGTCGAGGAATGTGCCTTCGACCCGGGAGGCGGGCCAGCCATGGACGTAGAAGATTGTGTGGGCTCCCGGAGCTGATGAGCCATATTGGGCGTAGCCTAGGGTGCGCGAGTCGGGCAGGATGAGGGTTGATGAGGTCGAGGTGTCCAACTGGTAGCGGCATTCATTTAAGGTGGTGTCATGTTCTGATGCTTGTTTAGTACTTCGGGTGTAATGATCTATTAGCTGGGTGGTGAGTGACGCCGGCAGGGTTATGAGCGGGTCGAGGATCGCGCAGGCGCAGGACGCGAGGAAGCTTGCCATCACTACTTTGAAGTTCTGCTTGTTGTCATAAGGGCAGACAATGAAACATGTTGTCACTATTGCTGTTTCGTTCGATGTATATATTATCGCTCTCCAACTGCTATGAGTCAATCCTCAGCATCCATGTAGGCGCTAGTGTCACAAGGCCGTCCATTGTCGGGACACACCGGGCTGCCTAGCTATTTTTACTGATCACGTATTACAGGGAGGAGCTTGATTGTTACGAGGTTGACGATACGTATTTCCAAGGATGTTTTGCCAACTGGTCGTCGTGATTCCGGGTTCGTATTCAAACTTGTGATACCCACCATGAGGGATAGACTTTGCCATATTTGGTTAGGCATAAAAATGGACCAGTGTGACCTCCAGCCTTGACGAGCTTGCGAAGCTTGCGCACTTTGATCAGTGACGTATAGTGTTCGCCAGTCGGCAACTGCGCACGCAAAATCCCCAATGCTGACTCAACTTGTACACGACAAAGTTCGCCCACTGTGCCTTCCGTGACGATTACTCCTTCATTATGCCACACTCTTGTATTTGCCTATCGCGATAATCAGTCGAAGAAGATAAGAAAACCGCCATGCCTATGACGCGATCAGATATTGTGGTCCATGCTTTGGCAGCTGCTCCCACCATTTATGGAGGGTGTTGATGCCGCAAGGGCGGCCGATGAAAGGAGATCGAAGTACATGGAATGCATCCTTTGTTAGGACATGCCTCTTAATCCGGTCAATTCTGCGCATCGTGTTCTGCATGCGGAATTTGACACCCTTCCCGATATGCAAGAAGGGAATATCGAATGAATGGCTCGAGTAAAGTGTTGGCAGTCAGATCGTAGGTCGATCGTCATGTCGCTCGATACCTCCGCGCTCGTGAACGTCCTCCAACACATTCGGCAGAGCACTTTTCATCTCTCCACTGAACTGGTGTCGCTATACTGGGCCACGATGCACGCGGCAGAAGAATTGTTGACAGCCGTGGAACGATGCAGTGCTTTAGCGACGTCTGAGAGCTAAATGGACAAAACGCTCAAATTTGACTGCGAACATGGTAAGTAATCCTTCTGATGAGCAGGTCTTGCTTAGGAACTCGTTACTTGCAGCTGCTGGAGAACCAGCTTGCAAGCGGAGCGTGGTCCGGGACTACGATTGCTACTATCTGGCCTAGCAGTAGCGGCGAGCTTGCTGCCGACATCGTCTTCCACCACAGCTGTCTCCGGTTTCCAATAACCTCAACTCCCTACAAGGTATTGTGAAGGCACTTGGCAAGATGCAGAAGACACACAACCGATGGTACTGCTGAGCGAAGAGCAGATGGAGCAACATGAGAGGCGGGTCGTCACTAATGGAGAACGAAGTCATGCCGACGATGATGGAGAATATCGGACAGTCCAAGGCGAGACAGATCAAGGCCTTGACATACTCGGTGCATCGAATCCTGCAAATCGCAAACACTGCATTTTGGAAGCCGATGAGGCATCGAGCTCGTCAACTTTGTCCACACTGAGTTCTCTGTCCACTCCCGCACTGTCTATAATGGAGAGCTGGGGAGGCAGATGACAGGAGTAAAGGTGAACTTTAACTGCTGTCCGTGGAATCCTTACAGTATCCCTTATACATCTGTCCCATACAGTGAACCCAATAATACTCATTCGACAACTTGTTATCCAGCGAAGTCCCCGACATTACCATCCCTCAAACAGCTCTTCCAATTTTGTTTCTGTCCTGCAAGGAACAGCCAACCCACTGAACCCGGGTTTGATGAGCTAGTTATATTGGGACATGAAATCTATTGCACTCGTCAATTCTCTCTTAATACTAGCGAGATGTTCCTGACTCCTTGGCACCACATTGATCTTGAATGGTAGTGGACACATAAGGATGGCTGATGTGTACGCATTTTCGTCGAGATGGACAACATTACCCGTAGTCGGATCCAGCGGTTCAGAAATGTCGAATGCCCACAGCAGCTTAGAGGCAATACGCCACATATTCCGTTCGGCCAAGTGAAGTCCAGGACACATTCGTCGACCAGCACCATAACCATAGTGGTGTGGAAGAGTCTTCATGTTAGTGCGATTATCCATACCAATGTTGGGGTACTACTTATCTCGATTGTTATAGTCAGGGCTGACAGCATACTCGTGAGCCAGTTTTGGATGGTCCAGATATCGATCGGGGTTGAATTTGTCGTGTTTGGGGTAATTGCCTTTCGCTGTGGTGCATTGCCCATATTCCCACAAACACCATGGACCCCTTGGGGATCAACATTCCCTCGTATTCATCATCTGAAGCTGTCAGAGGCCAACTCATAGTAGCGCTGCTGTCATGACCGACTGACCTTGAGTGACCATGTGCGGCAAGCCTGCGGGAGCACTGTATTCATTAGTGTCCAACTTCCTGAGCCGATAAGGCTGTCTGCCCAAGCCTCTTGGGTAGAGGTTACAGGCATCCGGAAACATGACTCACGTTGGTCGCCATCTCATGCCTTCCTTGACAATACAGTTGATGTAAGGAAGCTGACTAAAAGCTGTGAACAGTGGGGCCCTTTCGGTACCGCAAACAGCATTGATCTCTTCTCTTGCCTTTTGCTGGATATGAGGAAATCTGGCAAACGCGAGGATTAGAGTCAAGATCTGGTTGGCTGTCGTATCTGCTCCAGCTTCAAGGAGCTCCCCGAAGAGGTTGTTAAATGCATGTGTTGACAGTGGCCAACCCTTTTCGTTGTATTCGTCAATTTTGGCGTCGATGAAGCAATCTCTTTTATCTTCCCTGGCTCTTCGTTCGTCTACTATTGCTCGGGCCTTATCCCACATACCGTCCATCATCGTGCGGCATCTTTTGGCTCTCCCTTTCCACGCGCCCGGAAGATATTTCAAAATCGGAAATTCGTCAATGGGAGGATTGGCACCTGGTTCTTGAGTTTTGAGCCACTGAAAGTATATCAGGTCCTGACCATGAAAAGGCTTCGAATGTTGCAACAAGAGCTTACCAAGTCCATTAACTCGTAAAAGCCCTTATACCAGAAGGATTCCAGGCTTGTGGCGCGGTGGCCCCAAATGAGAGAACCCGCAACAGAAGCAGTGTACAGTCGTGCATAGTCGAAAATCCTGTCCGGATCCTTCAAGATATTGTTCATGAATATCACCGCTCTAGATCTGGTCAGCATTCAGGTCCAGCCTCCATAGGTGATTCATGTGAGGGAAGATATACTCTGCTTCTTGAATCTTCCAATGTTTCTCGTCCAGCATCTTCGGATTCAGGTTTCGTGTCACCACCATACGCTTCTCCCTCCATCGTGGACCCTGAGGTTCCAGGGTCAAATGGTCACCATGTGTCACGTAGTTTGAAACGAAGTTGAATGGCCTATCAGAGTAGATACTTCCTTTTTTGTCCAAAAGGTTGTTAATAGCTTTCTTGTCGCATAGGACGACCACGTTGGTAGGACCGATTGTCAAGGAGAATATGGATCCGTAGATATCAGCCCATTCCTTGAATCTAATATGAGCTTAGTCAACTGATCCGGGAGGGATCTTTGCGGGATCAACCATAATCTTACTTCTTGCCCAGTCCTGTTATTGGAATTTGGTGGGCGTTACCAAGGATTGGAATGGTAGGTGGGCCCGGTGGCATACGAGGATGTCGACTGCCAATTTTCAAGAGTCTATACTCGGGTATGCCAGCATTTGCTCCCACAAGATCAACTTCGCCCCAAAGTTCGACAGTTTTCCCAAAGACTTCTAGCTGATCGTGCCAGCTCGAAACATCGCATTTGACGGCCGCGGTACTCGGTCCCAAAGGGGCCGACTCTTGAGAACACTTCTTATAGTTCCAATCGGCCATCATCACACCATATCCACGAGAGACCAGCATTTTGACTACTGCGAGACCGGTGCCTGAAGCAGACCCAGTGATAATCGCAACGGGTGCATCAACTGGAAGTGACACGACTCTGAAGTGTTTGAAGAAACAGTAACTGATGAAAGATTTTTCTGAAAACGAGAGGTTCTTTCTTTGATCTGATAACTCAAAGGAGAGAAAATGAGTGCTGTAAGAAGTGTCTCGACCTGGGTGGTGAGAAGCCCATCCATTGGCCAGATTGCTAAGATTCAGTCGTCGCTACGACAGTATTGCGTAGGCTACAGACGTCTATTGCCTTTAGTAGACTCAGGGAAAGTGGAGAGTTATGGCCAGCATTCACCACAAGCCACCAGAAATTCTCGGTGACGAGCGGACTAATGTTCGTTACGACTCAATCCATTGTTTGAGTCTCTTCCGAAGCCTGTCCGTTCAGATTGTGATGGTTCATCCGCGAATAAGACCGACCATATCGATACCGCTCATTGGAAATAGACCCGTTCAGATTTTCATCGGCGCTTGTACGCCCACAGGTTTTCGCCAACGAGATTGGTAAGATTTAAGGGCCGGATAATACAGCGCCTGATATTCAATTCTGTCCTTGTTTAAGTTGTCAACGGCAAAATTAAACATCAGGCAGTATCGATAAGATGATTGCCCCGTTGCAACCTCGGTAGACGTAACGTATAAGGTTGACAAGAAACATTCACGTGCGCAGTGACCAGTCTCGGTACAACCTCGTACGGTTTCCAGCTCAGCTAGTTGGTAGATATTCCCATTTCACTTCATGAGATATATTGCGCCAACGACGATACCTTTTACTCAATCCAAGCTTGTGCTCCGTAAACTTCTTCCATCAGGCGTCAATCGAGACAAAGGTTGCGCCCAATATTAGGCAGTTGATTCAGTCAAGTCAATAACACCGAATTTACTGGAGGCATAAGCCGCATTATTCGGGAGGCCTCTGAGTCCTGATGTGCTGGGAACATTGACAATTGAACCTCCAGGTCTGATGCTTCTCCGGAGCTCAGCTCGCATGCAATTCATAACTCCAGTTAGGTTGACTGAAATCATTTTCTCCCATGCTTGCTAGTCCTGTCGACAGGTTAGAGATTTAAAGTTAGCAAGAGACAGACTTCCCTACAATGGCTTCCGTTATCTGCCCATCACCAGTTGCGTTACCGGCAATATTTGCAGCCCCATGAAGCTTGCCGAACTCAACAACGATTTCATCCAGCCAGGAGGTCACCTGCTCCACGTTACTAACATCGATTTGATTGATCGTAACCTTAGTTTTATATTGACTGCCTATTATCAATTAGCTATCCCATTCCGATATAGAACCAGGCTCATTCATAACAATTTGGTTTCTTCCAGACCGAAATGGTCGATGTCGCCCATGGCAATGCCTTCGGCTCCAAGTTCTGCCAGTCTGATTGCTGTAGCTCTGCCCGATGCCGGAACCGGCACCTGTCACGATGAACACTTTGTCTTGCATTTTACTGCCTTCCAAGGTTCTCAATCTACCCAAACGTCACTTTATCTCCTTATTTTAAGCTTTGTTGTTTAGGTTCTCATCTTGACCTCGTCTATCGTTGACTGAGACTAACTAGTGGATACGCAAAATTCTTCCTGAATGTGGGTGTAAAAAACAAAGAGCCTGAATTACACCGGGACAAGGTCAGAAAGGCCGTGACATGACACAACATACGACTTCGTAACTTCGGGGGGACTACCTCCTTGGTGAACGGATCAGAAACACTAGTGTCCTCGTAAGTCGAATCGTGTCAAGTGAGACATGAAGTCCAGGAAGAGCATTGAACTCTAAAAGCTTCCCGCATTTGAGCTCGGGCAACGCTTGGACTTCCTGCTAATGTGGCTAACTATGTGCAGCTTCACGATCTTTATGCAGAGACATGCAACTGTCGACAGTAAGGGCTCCTGGCCAGGTTCCGCAAGATTGTCGCGAAATTTTCATGAGACAATAGACGGTTTTCAGCTTATTTTTTTCTCGAAGCCATCTCGATTTAATGCGCTCCATTCGTCATCATGATAGAACTCAGACAGCCTCCATGATGGAGGAGCTTCAGGTTCTCATGCGTTCCAATGCAGAGCGCGATTCAGTTTCTGCATAACACCCCGGCCTGCGAACTCCAGCTCAGATCACGCTCTGATAGCTTCAGAACGGAGTTAGTCACACAACTTGAAGCTCTCAGCCTCTCAGCAAAATTAAACTAGGACTTTATAACCCGTGACTATGACACGTACGCGAGGTAGGCAAAAAAAGTCGGCCTGAGAAATAGCCTTTACTGCTGCAGTCCTCCGCCCTTCTGTTTATCGCGCCCAGAACTAAGTCACAGACAATCGAATAATTTGACTCGACCATGGCGGATCAAACCAAACTCATCGAAGGACTACAGAAGCGTCTTCAAATTCTAGAGGATAAGGATGCACTTGCAACTTTGCTTAATCGATATTGCAATATTGCCGATGCGAAAGACTGGGAAGGCTACGCCGACACTTATGTGGATGAAGGGGCTAAGATGACATTAGAATCCTGGGGTGACATGGTTGGCAAGGAAAACATTGCTAAAGCTGCGAGCGTGGAGCAGGTCTTTGAGGGTCTGCAGCATACAATGACCAATATGGAATTCCCGGTTGACGGATCCGACAATGCTACAGGCATCGCATATCTATAGTTCTGCGCAACCCTAGAAACTGCGAAACCCGAAGTTAACTACGCATTTGGTGGACCTTATAGGTTCGAATTTCAAAAAAACAAGAAAGGATGGAGAATCTTTACTATGAAATTGAGGAAAATCTGGGCGCAGGGTATAGATACAAAGGGAGTAGTCGGAGCTGCATAGTTTAGAAACACCTGATGCCTAATTTAGAACTCTTAAATCTCCAAAAAGTGACTGTCACGCCGCACGTAGATTTTGATTCTCCCGAAGGTGAACCCCTGTCCGTGCTCTCAGACTGATGCCATTGAAAAACAATTTCTCGTTGTTATCATTTTATCAAGTCAGACACTTCAGCTTGGCATTCGACGCCTGACATGTTCAGATACAAGCAGAACCAAGTCAAATTATAGTCCGTTATGTCTCTATCACTTGCCCAAGAAAGTTCTATCAGCATGGCGTACCTTAAATAGGGCGAACTTTACAATATTTGTGAAGAGCAATAGGGCAGTTCACCTAGGGTTGATTATTGGCCTTTGACTTGATACGGATTTCGTCAGGGTGTGAAGACATGGTGTAAATTCGTTCTCGCCTTGGATGTCGGGTCTGAAGATCAAAATTTGTCTCGTTCGTCCTGGCGAAAGTGTATACATGTAAATGGTACAAATACCACCTGATCAGACTACAAAGGCTTTAACTTTTGTTGCACAAAATCCTCAATGCCTCGTTGCAACATGAACAATCGCTCCAGCTTTCCCAACACAGGCTTGCTTGAAGGCAAAGTCGGCCTTGTAACTGGCGCGGGCACCCCATACGGGATTGGTCGAGAATGTGTCATCAAATTTGCTGGTGCTGGAGCATTGGCTATTTATGCATGTGATCTAAACACAAGCAGCATTCCATCGTTACAGAAGGAGTGCAATGAAGCTGGCTATGCAAACAATCATTGAGGGACATCTACTCGATGTTTCCAATGAAGAACAGACTATTGCGGTTGTTTAAAAAAATTACCCAAAAACACGGTCGCTTTGACTTCTGCATTGTCAATGCAGGATTTGCGAATTACAGGTAGAGGCAATCGTCTCATGAACAAAAAAAGCACTCAAATCGTTTGGTTTGGAATCTTAACGAAACCGAGCTAATCCACAATGACCGGCAGGTCAATGTTATGCAGCGAGGAGTTTTTCTCGCTATCAAATATGGAAGTCAAGCCATGATGGTTACGTCCAAGGAGAAGACTCAATATGGCGGTGTATTCGTGGTTACGGGGTCTTGTGCTGGTTTTCTCGGTTCTTATTCAGACCTTCCTTATGGTGAGCTATCAATTGACCCCTTACGTTTGTCCGGACGTACCGAGCTCTGACGTACTTTTGTAGCGATTGCCAAAACCTCTCTAAATGGCTTAGTCTCAAGTGCGTCTACACATCTGTCGTCGAGTAATATTCGTGTGCTGACTTTGTCTAGACAATTGGTATGAAGGTATGCTATTTCCCAATAACAGCACAGTCTGGCTGGCTGCATGGGCGATTCATCAGAATGAAGATGAGTATCCAGATCATGATAGCTTCAACCCTGATCGGTTTAAAAACTACTCTCAGCCACCACTTGGCGAGCCACACCACTTGGCGAGCCACTCAAACGCGTTAAACCAGGCATTGGCCCTGCAACACCTGCAACTTCAATAGCTAATTAATCAACGAATACCTCATTATGCCTTCCAATAATGTACGTGCTACAAGAGCTGCCATTGCTGATTTCAATGAATATCGTATTACCCAATCGCAGGCTGCGCGTCGTCGACGGGCGCCTAAATCGACGGTGGGTCATCGGATCCGTGGTCGACCAGAGCCCAATCCATGGAAACGACGTATCCTTACCGAATGTAAGGAACAATGCCTTGTTAACTTGGCTATAGATCTCCAGAAGTAAGGTCAACCTGCTGGGCATACTACAATTCGATATTATGCACAGCTATTACTGCGATCGCGCGGCGAAGATCATACGCTTGGGGTCAATTGGACGACCCGGTTCTGGGCTCGACACTCAGAGCTCACTTCAGGCTTCGTAAAGCCGTAAATTTGGGAGAGACTGCGGTCATTAACTAATGAAGGTATTAACAACTTCTTTGAGTACTGGTAGGGCGTAGTGGAGAGAGAGAATATCCCTCTAGAGCGATGGGCTAATATGGATGAGAAGGGCTTCCAACTTGGCTCTCCTTCGGCCGATAAGGTCGTATATTCTAAGCAAATTGGTCCAGCAGTTGCAGCATCCTCATCTTCATCAGCCTGGGTATCAGTTATTGAATACTGTACTGCAACCGGACAGGCGTTATCTCTACTGATTATTCATATTGGACAGCAGCCAAGGACCACTTGGTTTGAGGACCCGGACCAAATGGAGCCAGGTTGGAAGTACGATTTCAGTGAAAAGGGCTGATCCAACAGTGGCATTGCTATTAAATGGCTCCAGGAGGTATTCATACCCTTCCTGGATGGAGAGAAAGGCCTACTCTTCCTGGACGGTCACGATTCGCATATATCGACTGAATTCGTCGGCCTGGCAGCAGCGAATCGAGTATTCCTGGTCCTTATTCCACCCAATACCTCCCACGTACTACAGCCGCTCGATGTGGGCGTATTCTGCCACGTGGATCGTACGTATCGCACTGCGCTACGAAGCAGACTCAAGATTGACGGTACACCAATTAAACGAAGCGATTTCAACGCGGCCTATCGTGAGGCAAGGCCCCAAGGTATCAAGCCACAGTATATCGCAACCGGCTGTCAAGATCTGGCCTCTATCCACCTAATCCGGACAGGCTCAAGGAGCTTGAGCAGGTACGTAACTATGAGGACACTCAGCCAGCTCTCGCTAGATCTATAAGGCCTGCTACTCGATCCTTCTTCGATACACCGACTACAGAGCGCCAGGCTACATCCCTAGCCGATCAATTATGCGAAAGAGCGTCGCCCAGGTCGGCAGCCGGCGTCCAGAAACTCCTTCGATTTGGGGCTCTTAACGCCCACGCCAACCAACTCAATGAGGACCGTATTCAACAGGTCCGACAGCAAGCCAAGGACAAGGAAAAGGCCGCTAAGGCCACCAGGGTCAAAAAGAGAGGTCATAACCTGCTGTACGATCGAGAAGGAGTCATTCTGGCCCTCGGGGAGGCTGCGCAGTACTGACAGGTCAAATACAAGCATCGATACCGCGGGCAGTCGCGCGCTGACCTCATATTGACATTTAAATATCCTCCAATGCACGATCGTATGATACGATACTAAATATAGATCAAAATGCTGTGGAAAGGTCGTAGCAATGCATTCTCATCAATACTATGAAGCTCGCTAAGAAAAGTGGAGATTGGCTCGCCAAGTGGTGTGGCTCGCCAAGTGGTGGCTGAGAGTACACGAAACTCGCAAACGAACACGCAGTTGGACCAGATTGGCAAGGGCCGAGATAAGTTTCCTTACAACCTCTGAATTGAACTTCAGGACTGACTATCAAGGTTTACATCACTACGGATACGGTGCTGGCCGAAGAATGTGTCCAGGCATTCATCTTGCTGAGAGAAGCATGTAGCGTGTTACCACAAAATTGCTCTGGGCCTTCAACTTCGAAGAGCTGTCTGACAGGCCATTAGATGTTGACGCGTATACCTCGTCTAATCTTGTCAGGCCATTAGAGTACGAGGTCAAGGTGAAGCCTCGAAGCGAGCAGCATCAGCATGTCATTTCGTATGGGGAATTGGTCGGTATGTTCCTGAACCTATTATTCCTGAGATCCATGACAATGATAGATACTTGGGTGTTTACCTTGTAGATCGTGTTCTAACTTATTAAACAAATGAACAGAAGTTAGTCGATAAGCCAAAATCCATAGAGTCTGATTGTACTAGCACCTATCCTACAAATGACAAGCTAAACATTTTGAAGGAAGAGAATGTGGAATGAATCTCTTGATACGATTTATATAGAGAATTCGTCCGCTCAGCTCTTAGTTACTCCTTAAATAGAAGACCAGACTTTACATCATAATATAAAAACTTGATCAACATATATCATAAGAATTATTGTGTTAGGATGTGTGGAACACGATTAAGAGGATACACGCCGTTTAATGTCTTCCCGATATTGCGCTTACAAGTGGTCGACATATATGGTAAAGCAGCAGTTCTGCATCTACATGATGATTATGAGAAGGTTAAGACTGGAGATCGTGCAGACAATAGCCGACAGGCGTCAAGCATTCTGGTTAAAAAGTGAGGACGAGTTAGCCGAATACGTATTTAACTCTGGCAGTCATGCGCCATCGCCGGTTACGACATCCTTTGTTCTCTACCACCAACATGCTCACCAGATCTCGAAGGATAATTTTGTTGAGCGCATACAAGCCGTCCACCTCGGTCGGCGATATCAACTCGTCGAACTGCTAGGAGAAGGGTCATTCAGCAAGGTTTATCCAGGTGAGCTATAAGTGCACCAGTAAACAGGTGAAATGCGCCGACTAACACAGAACGTAGTGCAAACACTGATGCCAAGGTCACGATCAAGCTTGAGCATTGCAAATTGAGCCGGTCGCTCCTAGACGAAGAGATTAAAACATATCCTCAAATTTACTGGCATGGCTAGCATACCGATTTCTAGATCAGCCACTGGCAGCCAAAAGAGTGAAGATGAGCCAAGGCACATGTCGCTATGCTAGCATTAACACCCCAAGGCATACGTGAGTAGTGACTTTGTTTCTCGATATAGCATTACCGAGGCATAGAGAATACCGGACAAAGTACTCTATACTGTGCAATGCTTCATTCTAGCGAGAGTCTCTATTGGAAAAACAGACCGGCTATTGACGAAATAGTCGACCCAATACACAACAACACACCCTTCAATTTTTGTAGGTGTGGTTGATCGGGCATTCTATGGCGAAACCAAAGCAGTGAGTTGTAACCTTCTTTCGGGCCTTTTGAGAAGAGTTCTCCATATTTTCCAGCTTGCGATGTCGAGGTTTGTTTCTGCAAGATGGCCGTACATTACAAGTAATTTATATGGGCAGGTTGATCCTGATAAACGGACACAGATTGTAAGCAGAAGATATATGCATCTCAGGAGTATTCACTGTACGGTACAGGTGTAGAACAGAGACACAAGGCAGAACAGAGCCGTAAAGTTCACATGCGTCATCCTGATGGACTTTCCTCAGGTGCAAAGCGCGTCAAAAGTGGCACCTAAAGGCACTTACCTCATCACTCAGACCTACTGGCGAATTTGGAGATCTAGTTGTATTCGGTTGACTTTCTAGATAGATAAGCACGTATCCTCTTGGGTACCAGAATGTGACATTTAGCCTCAAACTCAAATAGTGCACGCTAGTTCCACCAACCTATCCTTCCACCACCATTTGCTACCACCATGTACGTGGATTGCTATAATCATTGGTGTCATTACGTTCGCCTCGTTATTCTGTATCCCTAGATACTAAAATCTTGTATTCAAAATGGCTGGTGTTGGTGAACAGCTCGATCTTTAAATACTGAGTGAACAACGCGACTTACCAGAAGCCAATTTGGATCCGACCACCACGCCTCAAATTATAAATATCACCCTCCAAAGCGTCCAGGATCAGTTACAGACACCTGTACCGTATTAAACACCTCTATTAGAAGTTCAGTACACTCCGTGGTTATTAAAATATCTTAAGTTGACTACGCAGTCGCCTGCTAAACTGTTTTTAATGTTTTTCCAAAAAGTCTTACTGCTGCTAGTTGAATACGTTAATATAGCTGCGAAGAGTGATACAACGCGTAAAATCGAATAGCAGTAAGTCCGCGCGATTAAGATACGTCGCTGAGTAGCCTATCGCCTTTATATAGCTACCTATATATCTACTAGTGCTAAATGGACCTCAATTTAGGCTAAGGGGATAGTAGAGAGTCTATAACTTGGTAGACAACGTTTCCAGGCTATTAAGCGATATCTAAGCGTATATAGTAGTAGTACTATTACTAAAGGGCCTTATATATAGTTTATTAAAGTAAAGGCTGCTATTAACGCTATTCGTAGTACCTTTTAATATCACCTTATCCCCAGCAGTTATATCGCCGTTAATAAGTCCGTAATCCAGTTTTTTAGTCGCTAAAAGAATAGGTATCGTATAAGGCATAAACCTACTCGCGAAGGCTTTATAATATATACTCTTTATAGTTATAGAGGGCTTATACACGATTTTATAGTATCTTTAAACTAAGAAGGTATCGAGGGGATATCAGGACTAATTAAGGTTAGAATACCAACCAGAAGCGTTCGAAACATTAAAAGAGGGTATAGTATTAATCAAATAGCGATATTTGTACGACTTCTACCTTAAAAGGCTTTAGTATACTTAATTTATAAGCGTATAACAGCTAAATAGAGGTAAAGGACCTTCACTTACTATTACGATAACCTGTTCGTTAATATACCACTTACGCGGGCACTATTAATATTAAATATTAATATCTACGGTACTATAAGGAAAAATACGCTTAGATTTTTACTAATATTACTAATAATTAAATACAGATTTAGTTAATATCTTCCTAAATATAGACGTACTGCGGTTATTATCGATAATATTGCGGTCGCTATTATATAAAAAGATACTGATCGATTAAATATAGTATCCTTTATCTCTATAATCTATTCCCCTACTAGTTTAAAGACTATAAATAGGCGTTTAAAGCCTATACGATCGACTAGAAATACTCCAGGTAGCTTTACTACTATCTAACGCAGCTAACTAACTATTACGATCGATTATAATAAGTATATAGGCAGTACAGATCTATTCAATAGCCTCCGCGAGTATAAAACTATTAGAAGGCTGCACTAGAAGCGTTAGACGACCAAAATTATCGAATTTATTATTAATAGCTACTAAGTTAATACCTACTTGATCTAGAGGAGTCATAATACTAAAATCGGCGATATTACACCTACCCGCGAGCGATTTATCGAACTTTTAATTACAGGCCTCGTAGAGGTCAAAGAGGACGTATATACACCGGCCAAGGTCTCAAAACGTAGCTATTATACCTGGAGAGACTGTCGAACTCGAGAATATAATAAGCGCAGCCCTCTAGGCGAAATCATCAATCCTACCACCTTCTCCCGATCCTCCAGAGTCGATACGTACTGCAATGACTATATAAAGTATCTCTGCGTTGGTAAGAGCTGCTGGAGGCAATACCACGATGAGCGCAGCCTCAATATCAGGCCTGAGGACTGTCATTAGCAAGAGAAGGGCCAATATCTACACCAGGCGACGTCGATCTCGTTTTGTGACACCAGGAATTGTCTATACAAGGCCAAATCGCAGCATCGAACGCGTTAGCAGGCGTGGAATCACGATCTGAGTTGTGGAAAGATCAATACCATTGCAAGACGATATTACTATGTAATTACTATGAGGTGGTGGTCCCGCAGTGGGGCGCGCTAAATGTCACAATCTGGTACCCAAGAGGATAACCGTTGTACGAAGCACGTGAGAGAAAGTGGAGTATGAGCAAACCCCTGTTTGGGCTTAGGTCCGGAGCAACGTTGCCACCCACTCATTGCACGCTTGCCAAGACCACCGCATTTTGACCATCAACCTTCAATCCACCATTACTCTACGACCACGTATTATACTGACATTTGAATTATTTTAAACTAATACCAGATCTAGAAATATCGAATGATACTAGCTATAGTAGCAAATATAATATCTGTATCTTCTAAATCGATGTCACGAATCAGGACCGCTGTACGGCCATTACGGAAGAAATGAAAGGTCAGGCGATGCAGCCTAGCACGTGGAAACCAATGAGGGCTCAGTGTTGAGACCAGGAGACCGAATTAGTGCGTTTTATAATTGGTACGGATTGTACTATTTCAGCAGTGTACTAAAATATTACCTATTCGGGAGGTGCCCGCTGGGGTATATAGTTACGACTCTCCTATATAGTTCTATAGTCTTTTATAGTTAACCTAAGTTACACTTTAATCGCTACCTAATAGAATACTCTATAAGCCCTAATACTTAACTTATTAAGTGAATTCTAGTATAACGTTACTTAATAACCCTTAGTTATCCTGTAAAATTCCGAATACTTACTTAATTTAAAGCTACCGATAATAATACGTACCTTAGTGTTATAAGGCTTGCCTCCATAAGACTGGTAACATTACAAGTAGAACCTTAGTGGTTGTTTACTTGTGTAATAGGTGGGTAGTGCAAACGGTATGAGTATAGGGGTGTCAGTATAACTTAGATTGACTACAGAACTATGGAATATCACAAAGGAGACTCGTATCTATATACTCGTAACCATAGTCCTGAATAGGAAGTCCTACTCTGGTACATTGGTTCAATGGGCCTTTGGTACATGGACTGTCCCAATGTACCGATGCACCATTGTACCAGATATTTTCTGATCGGGGAAGGTCGCAGCCATCATGGCTTGGCGGCTTCGCCTGACCTTCCATGTTTCAGGTAAGGTGGTCGCACGACGGCCTGACCTTGCCTGACCCGTAACAACGAAGTGGTTAGAAGTTATGTCAGATCAGCTTAACGCCGAATTGATAATGGTGCTATAGAATTCGGGATTGATATAGGATATAGGTTATTGTTATAATAACGGTTCACTGCTTAAGAGCAATAAAGATCGAACGGATATTATATATAATTTATATAGGAGATTCATCAGCTCGACTCTTGGTAACTTTCGAAATAATAAGGCCGGTTCTTTATACATTCGCATAGACCATCAATCAGTATGTCCTTAAACCCACTATCCTCGGATTTGTAACACCATATGAAGGTCCTTGTACATTTGGGGGATGGTAGCGAATCTTACATAGTAATGTTAATCAAATTTGAATGCAGAGAATTCTATGGTCCTGGGGCAAAGAGAACAGGTCGACTTCTTGAAACAAAATCCTGGCCAGAACAATTGCGGTACCCTGCCTTGGATGTACAATGCGGGACCTCTTTTACCTTCCCCACAACCGTGACGGGGAAAGTATTTATTTCATGGTCACTTAAGTCCAGACTTACAGTTGCAACTGACCTTGAATTTCTCATAGTGAGGAGTTGATACAAATCTTAGCCTCGGAAGCACTCAAGACAGTACATACACAATTGGCTTCGATGGCATCCACAACAGAAGAAAAGCTGGCTGCTCGATTTCTCGACCTAAAGTTTGTGAAATTGCGGGCAGCTTCCGAGCATCCCCAATTTTCATGTCCGGGATTTCTGCAGACAAAGACCGTCCTTCCCAAAGGTCATGTAAAGTCACCAGGCCGCAAAGCCTTTCCTACAGATGTTGTTTTCGAACGTGACGTTGCGATTCCGATGCGCGATGGCATTAAGATTTACACCGATATTTTTCGACCGACCGATTCCGAGACCAACAAAGTACCGGCGTTGATTCCATGGAGTCCGTATGGAAAGACTGGTAGTGGCGTATATCAGTATGATACCATGGGACCCTTCAGGTGTGGACTGTCACCAGACCAAACATCTGGCTACGAGAAATTTGAGGCTCCTGATCCGGCAGAATGGTGTGGACGAGGATATGCCATCATTAACGTTGATGCTCGAGGAGCTGGCATGTCGGAAGGGAATATTTCCTGGTTCGGCATTCAAGAAGCTGAGGACATATACGACACGATCGATTGGCTTACTACACAGCCTTGGTGTGATGGGTCGGTAGCCATGATCGGTAACTCTTGGCTCGCAGTTGCTCAGATCAATTTCGCTTCTCGCTTAACGCATCCAGCGCTGAAAGCTCTCGCTCCAATGGAGGGCTTCAACGACCTATATCGCGACATAATTGCTCGAGGCGGGAAACCACATCATGCTCCTTTCAACAACCTCCTTCTCTCAGGATTTGCTGGGCCAGGATCCACGGAGAACGTGCCCGGAATGCTTACTAATCGTCCGCTTTTCGACGACTATTGGCAGAGTAAATACATTGATACCGCCAATATCGATGTCCCTCTATATCTCACAGCATCGTATTCCTCCGGTCTTCATATTGCTGGCTCTTTCAATACTTTTCGGACTGCTAAGACCAAGCAAAAGTGGTTAAGAGTGCACCCTTACCAGGAATGGTATGATCTCTACCGCCCAGATATTACCGATGAGTTGCAGAGGTTCTACGATCGGTTTTGCAAGGGTATCGACAACGGCTGGGAACGAGAGACGCCTCCAGTGAGGCTATCACTCCTGGGGTTTGATGGGAGTTCGGCCCCAACCATAAAGGAACGACCTGAGAATGAGTACCCATTGGCAAGACAGCAACTCGTGACTTATTACCTTGATGCGTCCAAATACTTGCTGCTCAACAAGCCTCCACAAGTGACTTCCACGGCCTCCCATGAGGCACACAGCCTCACAGCTTCGACGGTAAGTACCCACGTAGTCACATATTTGGAACTGATACTGATATGTTCAGGATTTCACCCTAACCTTTGATGAGTACACGGAGGTTGCTGGATACTCCAAAGTCATCCTCTGGATGTCCTGCGCGGAGAAGGACGACATGGACGTAGTTGTCAACATCCGCAAAGTAGACTCATCCGGAAAGCTACTGGAGCACCTCAACTATCCCTGCCCTGTTGCCATTCAGGACGTACCCAATACCAACGTTGTCAAGACACTGGGTCCAGAAGGCCATCTTCGCGTGTCTCATGTCGTCTCGCGTGACGAGACGCGGACGAAGAACAACGGCCAAGAGGTTTTCTACGCCCATGATTGTCGTGAACCAATCCAGCCAGGCACGGCAACCCGGTTTGAGATAACTCTGTGGCCAATGGGGATGGTGTTTGAGAAAGGAGAGGGTTTGATGTTGAGGATTTCAGGCCACGAAATGATCCATCCTGAAGTTGACTTCTTGAAGTTGAAAGAGCCCGACGATGAAAATGAAGGTGAGCACGTTGTCTATACTGGGGGTTCGTATGATTCTTGCTTGATCTTACCAGTCATTTGAACCTTCTCGAGCATTGTTGCAGCGAGATGAAGGTGTAGGCATGAAAATGTTAAATTTCCACTATACTGTTAGTCATCTACCGCGTGTGAGAACCTTGCGGGCAGGTGATGTGCTGGTGGTGAGAGTGCAACAGAAGAGTGAGAGCAGAAGTAGTATAATGCTGATTTTAATCTCTAGCTCTCGGGCAGCTCTCGGGGTATTTAGGCACAAACCATGGTTCTTGCGCGCACGTCTGCAACCTCTGCTATTTCCTTAATCATGGCCAAATACCAGGTCATAATAATACTCGAAGATAGTCGCATTACTTCACTGATGTGTACCTGCCTGCAATCTAGAATAACGAGGGAGACGACCTTCGTGGTGCCGACCGGCAGATGTGATCAATGGCGGAGATCTCCGTCGGCCACACTGGCTTCCAGCCGGCTCCTCAACTCCCCATACCTTCCCCATAACCTCGCCCCAAAGATCTCATACCCCTTCTCATCAAGGTGCACACCATCTTCCTCCAAGTGATCAATTATCTCCGGATCGGCTTCCAGGTAATCAATTACCGTTCCCAACTCCTGCCATTCGCTTTTCATTTCTTCGACCAATTTCTTAAGCATCTCATTACTCCCCTCCACAACTCCATCCCGCTTAATCCTTTTCTTCATATTTAAACCGCAAACCACAATCGCTCTCAGCTTCTCACCACACACGATTCTCAACGTCTCTAGCACCAATTTATACGACTCAACGTCCTGTTCCCTCAACGGCCTCTTCCCATCACCCAGATCATTCGTGCCCATTTCCAGGAACACATACCCCGCACCTCCGCATCCGGTGAGGCACTCCAGCAAGCCTTGTGGACGGCCAAGGCGGTAGATTATGTTTGATATGCGGTCGCCGCCAACGCCGGCGTTGAAGACGTCCGGATATGGTGCGTTGGAGGGTCCCAACGGCGTGTTGACACCAGTGGTTTTAAAGCGTTCGAACATGGAATCGCCAAGGAGGAGAAGCTTGATGGGTTTGTTGGCGAGAAGGGTTGGGAGGTGGATCTGCTCATGTGTTTCCTGTGATCGAGCCTTGTGCTTGCTTGCTGCTAGTAAGTTGGACAACAGTTCTGGAGGTATAAGGTTGGCCAGTGGATGAGGCGCAGCGTCCACTGAAAGGTTCGTCGTCCCAATAGTTCCTTCTGACGCTGGGAGTTCTGTTCCTGTTGCTGGAATTTGTGCTTCCGCCATGATGTCTTCCGTGTCGAGGTAGTTCTGCCCCACCACTACGTGATCACCATTTCAGTATCTCTTATATGCTGAATAGTAAGATCATGTCTTCATGATGTCAACCAAAAGTCTGACGTTAGCACGATGCCAACAGCTAGCGTCTCCAGAAAACTGAAGCACAGAATTGGACACTATTCGCTGCTATCTGGCTTAAACCAGCCTTGAGATGAAGGTGAGTCGACTGTGGCTACGCTACAATCCGATTGGCCGTTAGACCAGCACTGCCTGAAAATCGACTCACACTTTACTAAACTGACACAGAAACAGTCTATGGATGTGTTGGATAATGTGGGAAAGTAAAAAAGCTCGAAAAAAGCTCGAAAAAAGCTCGTGCCTCGTGGGTATTATTATGTTTGAAAGTTGACAATATTGTACATCTGATAACGACCGCACCTGTCCTTTTAACGTGAGAAGACCAGTAGTGTTTGGCCTTGAAGTGTGGTTGTCACTCTGACACCGGGCCTGTTTGTACCCACACCAACGGCGAACAGCATGTTATCCTAGTCATCCGTACTGATGACCCTTTCCGTAGCTCGAAAAGCTGTGGATCCTCCAACACTGCCAGAGTCTCCTTCCACTCCTTCTTCCCCATGAAGAAACGCGCTCATAACCTTTCTAGCTTACTGTTTATACTCCCTGTAACCTGCCAATATTGTTGTCGCGTTAAAGATCAGTCTAATGAAAAAAGAGTACAACATACTACCACACATTGTGATCAAGTGATTCACCGACTCGGGGCCAATCGTCCACAACAGAGTCCGAATACCAGTAACTGCTATACCGAGGCTCTCTAGCCACATATAGGTTGTTATCATGCTGATCTCGTATCCGTCCACCATTCTCTAAGACAGCCGCGACAGGACCAACTGCGCCTTGGGGCGGTTTTCAACCAGTGGAACGGCAGATCGCTCACAGCAATGCATATCACCGTAATCTTCCTTGTCTCTCTTTTCGGATCGATAAGGGCCACATATAGGAAACCGGGCTTCCGCATGGTAACTGAGGTCCTTCCCGTATGCTCGCTAGACAGGCCGAATGCCATTCCCCTCTCACATTAATGTATATGGGGATTCTCGAGGGTTCCACGACATGTTGCCTAACTCACAGCCTCGTGGATATCAGCAACGGAATGGTAGCTTTGCTTGGGGTCTGAGTCGTAACCGAATCCGCATAGATCGATTTCCACGCACGTGGTCCGCACGCTGGCGCAGGATTACTTCCCTCGAAGGCTCAGTCATGGCCAAATGTCGAGGATCTGTGATTGCGACTTTGTCCCATTTGAAGAGTTCCGAACAGGCGTTAGAGTGGTGAAGTGTGTCACGCTCCGCATGGGATCTTGACTGGCAGCTCGCACATCCACGTACACCATCTGAAAGTATTCTGTAGTATTAGCTGAGAATCTAGCTGGCAGGCAGATCCCAAGTTAGATTCTTCGAAGTCGGTGATGCCCCATCGACTTGAAGTTGTGACGGCAACGTGTGGTTCGGTATTTCAGTTACCTCGTCAACAGGCTGTACGTTGTGCATTTCGTCATCCGAGATAATATGCGCTTCCAAAACAGGTGGGAGATTGTTGATTCTGAGCACAGGAGGACTTGTTGAAGGTCTTTGTATTGAGCTCGGATCAAATTCCGGGTCCTCAAAAGCGTGATCATCTTTCTCGAAGTCAGAGATGGGGCTTTTGATTTCATCTTTGAAATAGTCGGTTTCAGATTGTGCGTCAAAGCTGAGTGGTGTTGGTGGTGCATAAGCCTCTGGTCCACTGTGTGCATCTGTGATGGAATCCTCAGATTGCATCCGACGATGTCCTTTCAAGATTCCAATGCGAAGCTGATGTGCTGAGCGAGCTCGACCCATCGGGCCTGGGCGAACTCCCGAACCGTTGTTTGAAAGATTGAGCCATTTTGCATTGGGTGACCTTGAAAGCACATTCTGTACGATTGGCAGTTCAAGGTAGTTGTTGATCGCGCCTCGGGAGAAGAGGACGAGTACGAGGCAGACCAATATTAGCACCATTTGAAGTATGCCCATACGCCTCTGGAAAACAACCTCATCCGCTAGGATGCCCAGCCTAGCATTAATAGCTTCGTTGTCGCGTTCATATCTCTCGCGCTGTATCTGAAGTTCAATGACAGTAGATTGCCAAAGCTGATCATACTGCTGACGAAAGTCACGCAGTTCATTTAGTACCGTGGTATTTAGCTGGTCCAGAAAGACAGTTGTTTTAGCAAGTTGTCTCTGTTCGACCTTTTTGAAGGCGTCCCTCAGAGCGCGGGACTGGTCTTCGATATACTGCAAGGACAGTGAGGAGTTTGCCTCAAGCATTTGCAATCGCTTTTGTACAGATTTGAAGAATGATTCTTGAATTGTGGGCATCGGAGGAGCCGATTGGACTGACATGCTGCTTTGTCGAGATTTGTCAGAGGCTGAAGTAGACGGTTTGTCTCTCCCACTGCTCGCAGCATTGTTCGTCGTTGTGCGACTGTTATTCAAGACAGATGAAGAACTAACAATCGAACCTGACGAAGGTGAGATGATAGAAGTATTGGACGTGGTTGACGAGGAGCGTTGAGCAGCATAGGGGATACCCGTAGCTTGTACTTGGTCCTTCAAGGCAGTTGCTGCAGGTTCAGTGCTCGAGCTCGCTTGAGACACAGAGGTCTCTTGTAGTGAGGTCACAGGTGCCGGGCTATCTGTGGGCACACATACATCAGACGGACCGACCACTGACATGATAGCCTCGAACGCGACCACAGAAGCTGGAATCACTCCGGTTAAGTCCACTGATGCTTTCTCGGTGTTCGTGTTTTCAGAGCCTTCTTGCGAGCAATCCGTTATATGAGAGGCGACGGGCACGTTCACCTCAACCAGCGTGGCGTGGCTTGTCAATGGCTCCGCTACGGCCTCAGGAGTCAGTGAGTCAACGGAAGAAGTATGCTCTTCCTGTTCCGGTTTTGTGTCGTCATTCTCATCTTCTAGGCCTACATCCATATCGTGCTTGTATTCTTCCATCATGGTGGTACCGTGCACACGCAACAAGCTCACTGGACAGTAAAATTCCTTGCCATACTGGGTCAAGAAGTCAATGCGTACGTATCGTGCCCAGATGACAGGATTCTCTACGAGAAAGGCCTGGACCTCTCGTGTGTTTCGGGCTTCGTATACTCCCAGCGTTTTCCATTTCTCCACCTTGACGGGGTATCGATCGGACACGCTGACTCGGAAAGTGCGAAAGGTAGAACTGAAGAATTCGAAATTTGCAAGGACAATGGTGTCGATTTGAATATCATTACAGAGTTCAAGAATGATGAACTTCTCCTTCGCAGCACACTGGTTCAACATGTACGAGTCTTTGTTCTCGAGTAAGACCGCATTGGCACTCTTTGCCTCACGATTGGTCTTTAGGATATTCGCAGCGCAATCAAATGAAGCATAATTAAATCTCTCTTTGCACGTTGTGCCGGCGTCTCTGCTTCGGGACCTTGCCCACGGTGCACCCTGAGGCTCGGCATTCTCTTGCTCCGGAACCTCAGCAATAGGATATGTGGCCTCATGTGGTCCCTTTTCGGGGCCGCCAGGGACAAAACCAGTGAAATCAAGATCAATTTCGGCATCATCTCCAAGCGAGTCTAAGGTGTTTTGTACATTTGCCGGTCGTTTTCGCGGTTCCTGAAAGTCGGCCTGGGCACCCTTGCCTACATGTTCAGACTGACCAGCCTTCTTGAGATTTTGCTTTTTCCACTCCTCAAAGGATAGGAAGTTGCCGCTCTCTAGCGCCGAGTCTTCTTCCAACACATGCGGCACATGCGCCAAGGCATAGGATTCGGATGTAAAATGAGTTGAGGCAGACGGATCAAGAAGGGTAGAGGTAGAGACGGAGATAGAAATTGTTGGGTTTGCGGACGGTGTAGAAATCGACGCGGCATTGGAGGTTGTGGCCTGGACCGCTTCAGACGACGGATTGTCCGTGGCAGATGTCTCTGTAACGACGGGCATACCATGTACCGTCTCTTGGGCATTCGTGCTGTTCAGGCTTCGGCTCGTAGGTAGGCATTGTTGTGGGAGCGTATGGGTTATGTAGTTGACCGTCCGAAAAGGGCACGTCGTTTCGATTGATGTCGAGGACGAACTGAGATTCAGTGAGTTGCTGGCAATTGCAGCCGTTGCAAACAGAAAGTGTGTCAATGTCCAGAAATGGACATACATCTTGCATCGATCGGTCATTCTTGGGTCTTACAAGAGAGAGGAGAGAGAGAGAGAGAGAGGAAGGGGGAAAATCAGGGCCCAAAGCGGTGAGCACACGGGCATAACAACATCATGCCGCTGCAACTCTGACAAGGTAAGGCTCGAACTGGAAGGCCATCACTGAACAAGAAGCGACTGCATCTTTGTCACCATGGCAAGCGCGCTGTCTGCCATGACCGCAACTTCTTCTTGCATACCATCTCCACTAGCAAATGTAGCAAACTTCTTCGGGATGTGCTCCACCGAGGTGCCGGAAGAGGACAACGGCGATACAACGGTTGATGAGTTATTTGTACATCGTACACCAGCCAATTCACAGTTCGCGCAGGTGAAGACGGATATTGACAATGGACTAAACTCCCTCCACCGTCACACTTCCGACAGGCGATGATTGCTCGGGGCACAGCGACGAGAACTCTTCGTCAATGTGTTTGCATGCGACGGCCCCGAGTGCATAATCTACAAATTGCTCGACGATATTCATCCGCGACGTCGTCACCTCAGCTTCCCGGGTCGGTAGCGAAGGTCCATCCTCTCGCGGCTGTCACATCCCAGATCGACCGTGTCGCGCCGAGATTCGAGATAGATGCCTCTCAGATTGAGATCATTGACTCACCCACCGCTTTCTATGCAACGCTGAAGGTAACCCGGGACGTGGCAAGAGCATGGGACATATGCTGAGACATAGACTAGAACAAGATCAAGACAGCAAGGCGACGAATATACCTATCCACCCTGTACATTGGGAAAAGCGAGCATGAGCTCATTCAGACACTACGAGATGCTCTGGAGGCCAACCCAGAACTGCATGTGTCCATCCTGACCGACTATTTGCGAGGCACTCGAGAAGATCCGCATCCGTCGTGCGGCACGCTTCTTGCACCCTTAGTGAAGGACTTCGGCGACCGGGTCAAGGTGTGTATGTATCATACACCCAACCTCTATGGATGGAAGAAGAAGTACATGCCGAAGCGGATCAATGAAGGATGGGGCCTGCAACACATGAAGCTCTATGGCTTTGACGATGAGATAATGTTATCGGGGTAAGAGTCTTCTGCGCTGAATCCAGACTATGGCTGATCATGTGGAAGGGCAAACCTGTCAGAGGATTACTTCACTAATCGTCTAGATCGATATCACATGTTCAAGTCGAAGGAGCTAGCCGACTACTATGCTGCGGTGCACGAAGCCGTGTCAGAGATATCCTACGATCTGTTACCATCGGAAGAGGAAAAGGGCGGATTCGTCCTCCAATCACCGATACATCGAGGTCTGCCAGATCCTGTATGGCACTCTAAGAGGTACAAGAAGTACGCGAAAGATCTGCTTGAGCCGTTGATTCATCCACGAGCAAAGCAAAGGCTGTCGTCACTGGACTTCCAAGAGAACAAAACCTTTGTCTATCCATTGGCTCAATTTGACATCCTGCTTGGTCAGCCTCGAAACAGAGAGTTTTTGGACTATGAGATTGCACAGTACACGTCAACTGAGAAGCCGGTGTTGACGAAGCTGCTTACAGCGCTAGCTGAAGACTCTAAACTGCGCAACGCGAAATGGACATTCACGGCTGGATACTTCAACATCGACCCTGACATTTGTAAGCGTCTCATTGACGCTACCCCCGCGGTCAGAGCGCTCACTCAAGCCGGAAACCCTTCCGAGAAGCCATGCACCGTCATCACTGCATCACCATGGGCGAACGGCTTCTACGGATCTGCAGGAGTGTCTGGAATGCTTCCAGCTGCATACACTTTGCTGTCCAGACGCTTTCTGGCACAAGTCGAAAAGGCAGGCAAACAGGATGCCATCCAACTCAAGGAGTGGCGCAAAGGCACCGTCGGACAACCGGCTGGCTTCACCTATCATGCAAAAGGTATCTGGGCCACCCTCCCACCACAAGAGGACCAATCAGGCAACTTAGTCGATGAAGTTGGGCCGAGTGTCACTTTGGTTGGCAGCAGCAATTACACGAAACGAAGCTACAGTCTTGATTTAGAAGTGGGTGCGCTTGTTGTCACTGCTGATGCCGACCTGAAACGCAAGTTAAAGGCAGAAACAGAATGGCTGGAGAGAGATGCCTCTGTAACAACACAGGATGATTTGATGAAGATAGATAGACGTGTCGGTGCTCGAGTACGAGCTGCGCTCTGGCTGGTCGAGAGACTGGGAGGCGCTTTGTAATACATTGTATCCATACCCCTCCCCATACAGTGCCTGTCTGTGGTCAACCACCATTCTCAGTCTGAATGCCAACAACGTGCAGAAACGTGCCAACCCAAGTGTACAACACCGCAAACACGATTGGCAACTCGCACCTTCCTTGTTTGTCCCGTGCTTGCCATGTGCACATGCCGCAAGCGCGCCAAATTCTCTGTTTTTGCTTTTGCGCACAAATCAAAG
Organism: Neophaeococcomyces mojaviensis; assembly: GCA_030247915.1. Taxonomy (NCBI): domain Eukaryota; kingdom Fungi; phylum Ascomycota; class Eurotiomycetes; order Chaetothyriales; genus Neophaeococcomyces; species Neophaeococcomyces mojaviensis. Next base: position 58,976 of record JAPDRQ010000061.1, read on the forward strand.
ACATTATCGTTTCGCAGATTTTTTTTTTCCAGCGATATCAACAAATAACTGCTTCTGGCGGTGGCCTCACCGCCTCCGAGTAGATCAAGTCAAGGCCGCTCTGTTCAGAAGAGCCCTGCGAGCTTTACCTCTAGCGCCCCATCAGCTTGTCGAATGGATCATCTGCGAGATCAGAGCGGAGCTCGCAACGGTAAATCTATGGATGGAGTCAACTATCCTCGAAGCACGAGGATGCGCAACCAAGGTACTGTTAAAGCATTGAAAGTTGGGTGGCAATGTATACTACACAACAGTGTTTCATGCAGTTTCCTGCAAGCCTTCAAGCTCCCCAGCGAATTAGCAACCACCACGGAGTTTTTAGTGAGGTGCACAGCGAACTCGAATGGAACGTCAAATGTGCGGCGGCCCTTGCCGGAGATCCAACAACTGGTGGGCTGTCCTCTTTTGGAGCTGTCGAGCCAAACAAAGGTTTCGACTATTGCCGGAGCACACGCCATACTCCTTCAGAACTAAGTATACACTCATGCAAAAAGCGAGTCTGGTCGAGAGCAATGCCGGACCGTCCTTGTCGGGCCTCGACCCAATAGCCCGAAGTTTTAGAATGCCCTAACAACTCAAAAGCGCTTCCGCTACTGCACGTCTTGCAGCAACGGTGCCTCAAGCATATCCGGGATACCTGCCATTTTATTCGTCCTTGGAACCGTGGGAAATTGCGATCTTTCACCGCTCTTCCAACTGCATTTTTCTAACAATTGCTTTGCAGCAGGACAAGGACGAATTATAACCAGCAGTCGGAAAGCGATGTCGGTGCTTTGAATATGCTCGAGTAGTCTGTGTCACTGAGCGCGCGGCTATTTGCATGTCAAAGCAATTCATCCAACACATGGCTGGGAGCACGAAGCGCCTGGAAGCTCGTTCGGACTTGGATCTGCAACCACGCTGTGGCGCGAAACTATTGGTTGTGCTCGCGAACCTTGATAATCAGTCTCACGTGAGCTGGAAATAAAGCCCGTGATGTTCTCAACACTGAAGTGTCGTTATCATCAGGGTCCTCACAATCTGATAACCGAACAAGGATGCTGTCATGATTTAGCAAAATCCCCTGGATCGATCTTGTGGTGTTTATCTCGAACCGACCAGCTGGCCGGCAGGCGAGCTTAACATCATGAGGAGACATAGTCTTCTTACATGACGAGACAGCAGGGTCTCGTGCTTAGATGTTCGAATTGTGCTATTGCTATCGCAACCACATCAATGCTCAAGATATGAAGCGCTAGCAGCCAATAAATGATCGTGTTTGTCAGACCAAGATCCTGGCGAGCCCTGAGTCTCGCCAATTCTAGCACTAGGAGCAAATCAACATTCGTGCTTGTAGGTCACCGCAAAGAGGTCGAAGGCGTATTTGCGCTCAGGCGCCTCTTCGCTTTCACTCAAGTTTCAAATTGCCAGCCGGCAACTATATGCCATCATGAAAAGGTGTTGATTAGTCCGAGAAGGCTCGTGTGACCAAGCAGGAGCCTCAACTGAAGTGGAAAAGCATGGCTTCAATCCTACTGTAAGGGGCGCGGATACATGCATTTGTTTGCGGGGTAGCTTGTCACACCTCCCGAACTGCAGAGTCATGCTTGAACCTTTCACGCCCGCTTGCGTACGACGCTGTTTACTGCTAAGCAATTCCCACCAGAGTCTCAGCTAGATCCTCGATCGTGAGCTAGTTATCTTTCATTGGTGTCGTAACTACAGGGCACGGGGTTCGCTACGACTCAACGAGCAAGGAGAAGCCGATGGACTGTAAACCTGGAAAATGTGCAAGTGGTACACGAGTAACGGCACTTCCGGATGAGATGATGCCATCTCCTTCCATTGTTCTTCGCCATGAAATTCTGTGCTGCCCTCATGATCATTGACAAAGACAAATGTGAACCAAACAGAATATCTTTGCCACAGGGCGGCATTATTCTAGCCGTCTACCGTGTCCTGAACGAAGAGACGTAATCTCAACCGAGAGCTTGGATAATCTTGAAACGTCAACAATGACAGTGTGGTGAGACTCGTCAGGCAAGGCAAATCATAACAAAGCCGCGTAGATGTCCCTTTTTGGGAACCATGGCTGAGAGCAGCTGACGAGGAAGCCACCGAAGCCGGGCTGTGTGTGTCTAAGCGCAGCATCGAGAGGGTGCCCGTGAGTAAATTTCAGCACTATGGACCTTCATTTCCCAGCGGCAGAACCTGTTCCAACCCATTGACAGCCAACCGAGCCAGTCCCAAGCAGCGTCGTTCTTCCTCTGCAGCCAACGATAGCTGCAGATGCCGTATCCACTCGGCTAATATGCCTTTGTGTTAGTGTTAGAAAGCGATCGAAGCGTATGCCAACAAAGACGACTCTCGGCTCATATCCTACGCTTGGAAGGCCCCGTAGCTGCGCGAACGAGTCTTGTATCTGCAGCTTGCAGCTCGCTTTGGCCACTGTTCCATCTCTGTCCCATCCCAACCCGACAACTCACCTTCAAACATCTATACCGCCCTTTGCCCTTACATGTTCCTATCCACCATGACTTCCTACTGAAAAGTCGAGCTCGTTGCCATGTAGAATTTGCACTGGAAGTTGCCAACTGAAGTCCACCTCATCGCTCGAGCGTGTTCTGCTTTGGCAGCTGTCTTTCCGCCGACGTTCCTTCCTCTACCACCACCACCACCATCACCACTTGACCGAGACGAAGCATTCCAGCTTCGTTAACCCGACCACCACCACACTACAACGCTACGACCAGTTCACGATTACGCACCTATCTTTGCTCGCTATCTCTAACCCGTGACGGTCTCCTGTCATATCAAGTCGTGTTTCGAAACGTGGAGAACCTGAAGCTCGTGACTCAGCTGGGCATCAGCAAGGCGCTTGAGAAGATAACAGTACACTTCACCAACACTAAATTCTCTGGCCATCTCTCAACATCGATTCAGCGAATGGTGCCTATCTGTTTCGTGGATTGAGATTGTCACTATTGCTAGGCAATATCCCGTGACTGCATCAAATCCTAGGTACCGGACGAGCGATTGTCATCCTTCCTCGACCTCCTCGAATTGTTCTACTCAGCAGCAACCCACCTACCCACCTGACTTCATTCGCTTTGGCCTAGCCAGCACATACTCTACCGCCCAGCTATGATACGATAACAACGACATTCTCTCTCTACACATCTCCTCGATCAGTCAACGAGCACCTACTCCGCGGCGTCGAAACTGATAACATCTCATTTGTTCCTAATAACGACTCTCTACATTTCATGAGCCTCTGATCCTACGAAACCTCGAAATTCCTTGTTCATCCCGACCGGTGTCTGCCTCGAATGGTATTGTTGAGTATTCATAAGTTGGAGTTTCCTCTCGATCTATACTCGGTGTTCCGGCTGTCGACATCCTCACCCCTCGATCTCTCCTCACCAACTCACACCCCTCGATACCATACTACGATCTAATTTTCTTGTTCATACGGAGTTGTACAAAGACGTGCTCAATATAAGGAGCTTGAGCGACCAAAAGTTCTGCATTTTTTGTTTGCTGTTTCCTGGTGGGACATCTGTCGATCTTCTACCGATCGTCTCGACTCATCCTATCTTGCAATGGAGTGCATGAGAGATCATTTTCAGCAAGGCCAGCTGCTCGATGGGCGCTTCAGGGCCATTGCGCCCCTCAATCATGGCTCCTTCGGTATGGTCTTCCTTGCGGAGGACTTGTTGACGAAGCAGGATGTGGCTATCAAGTGTTTGACGAAGCATTCAGCAGCCACTGCCGATTGGTCGATCACAGCCGATGAGGCCGCTGATGAATTGGCCTGCCACGCCATCCTCAAGTTTCACCCTTACCTTGTCAACCTGGTTCACCACTTCGAGACTGCTGCACACAATTACCTTGTCCTCGAGTACTGCTCTCAAGGTGATCTCTACGAGGCTATCCGTGTCCAACGAGGCCCTCTTCAGACCGAACATGTTCGACGTTTCATGTTGCAGCTAATCAGCGCTGTTGAGCACATGCATAACAACGGCCTGTATCATCGAGACATCAAGCCCGAGAACATTTTCTTGACCGAAAGTGGTGACATGAAACTTGGTGACTTTGGTCTGGCTACTAGGAGCTTGTGGTCGTATGAGGCTTGCGTTGGTAGCGATCGGTATATGGCTCCAGAACAATACGATCACGGTGGCAATGGCTACTCTCCAGCTAAGGCCGACATCTGGTCGATTGGTATCTGTCTGCTCAATGTCTTGTTCTCAAGAAATCCCTTCGTGACTCCAACTGAATCGGATGTTCTTTTCGCCGACTACGTCCGGGACCGGCAATCATTATTCGATATCTTCCCGAATATGTCCACGGATACCTACGACATTCTGTCAATTGCCCTTTCTCTTGATCCAACGAAGCGAGACCTCCAAGCTTTCCGAACGGCCATCAAGCGAGCATTGACGTTCACCATCGATGAAGAAGATCTTGACGATGAGTTCTGCACTGAACAGCGCGATATCCTACAAGCTAGTGCCAATCGTGAGCCACTACGAACCCCATCCATCCAGACACCCCATATGGATGGCGATGCCTTTCCGTGGTCGACTGTACTGCACACTACGCCTGCGAAGCCCAGACATATGCCTTCTATTCCTGATGAATATGAGGAAGATATGTTCTCTGACCGAGGCCTCAACTACGGAGAATCATGGTATTCTGGAAAATACAACACACCATCGAATTTTGGATCCGCGTTCGGTGCCTCTTTCCAGTCTATGAAGATTCCAACGAGGAGTACTCAAGCTCATCGACCTGAGCCATCCGCTGTCCCAAGCTCCCTCCCAGTTCAACGAACTCGACCAATTCCAACTATGTCTCAGATCTTTGGCAAGAAGGAGACTGTCGCAAAGAGCTGGAGCGATATGTGGGAGGAGGATGAGGAAGACGCCGAAAGAGAAGCTACACTTCAAGCACGACGAGAGATCAACTCTCGTGGTTTCAGTCATGAGAGCGTCAAAGAAGCTCCTCCTGCTCCCGTTGTATTGAAGGAGAAGAAAAGTATGTCAAGCCTCAATGCCCGCCCTCGCAGTCAGCACAACACTCGAAAGACCCCAGCTCCGATCAAGCCATCGATGGGGACCAACGAGAACGATCCATTCGCATGGCAGCCAAAGACCCCAAAGCGATCCCCCAAGCAGGTGCCAATGGATAAGTGGGCCGAGCTCGGCAATCGTCGACGGAACCCAACGGGCCCTGAGGTCACCTTGCCTGTAACTCCGGCGACTACTAAGAAGAGAAGCATGACACAAAGCTCAGCGGCCAAGAAGAGATCAGGATCAACAGCACTAGACCAACCATGGAATCGACGACAAAGTCGAAACAAATCAAACAAATCACGACCTGCATATTTGGATAAGGACTGGCGTTCACACAAAGTCATTGACTCATCAGAAGATGAGGATCATGAGTGGGTTGGAGGTTGGCATAACTTCCACTTGTAACCTCGATGGGATGAACAGACTGGATCAAATGGTGTTTCTTTTCCTTGCTTCACAAACTCACACACTCACTAAATCTCCCTTTCCACGCGAAGATGGTTGCCATGTGCCGCGATTATGTTGTTTATTGTTTTTCACAAAAAATAGTTGGATGTGGAAGTAAGCAGATCTTCGATCACTTCTTCCACAGACATGCCCCTCATTGCAGTCTAGGTTGGACCCCTGACACTGATGACTTGCGGAAAGCTTGTTTATTACTACCCTCCTTAACGAGGTGTCATTGTGTACCAACAGGATCGAGCTTACTCGATTATTGAAAGCATTATGGGTTTAGGTGGCTACTGGGATTGGGGTTATGTTACAAAATTGGCGAGATGAAAAGCCAAAGGGTGGGCACGGACGTCTTTTTATATAGCAGGCATGTTTACTATTGCATATGGTCAAGGCAAGCGCGAGCGTACAGCGAGGATTGTTTTCCTTACCATGGAATTAGGAGCGGCACAAGGCACGAATATGGCGTGAGATTGAGACTGGGCGTGGAAAGAGCAAGGCATCATCATCACCGAGAACAGCAGCATTTGGTCTGAGCTGACAGACACAAGATTGTCATCCTTCATCAACAGCATTGATGTTACATCAATTTTTTGGCTCTTGTACTCGACGTAGCTTGAGTACGAAATGAAAAATTACAACCCTCTCAAAAACACGTTCTTTTTGCATGTGCCTACCTTTGCCAACAAAACATGTTCAAGAAATCGTCTAGCCGTGTCTACCGTCCTGTGATCAAGCTGGTGAAAGTGAAGCTTAGTCGAGTAGAATGAACGTCGGCCCGAAGCTGTGTTGTTCAACTTAAACAAAATGCCGAGGCAGTTACTCCTCGCGTGCTTCCCCAGCTTTCCCCCAGGTGTGCCCGAGGTCACTCCAAGTAGGAAAGCAGTAAAGCGGTCAGCTCAAGTAAATAACAGCTGGAGACTCTGGTAGCTATCAACTCTCAAGGTTATTTATACAGGCCAAGCTGAAGTTGACGAGTCCCCGTTTACTGCTAGCCTTTGGTGGGTACTATTAACAGCACTGGAAATTGACAAATTTATTTTGTTCAACTGCAACGTTGTATCTGATCTACCATTCAACGCACAAACTTAACCTCAGACGACTTGAAACCCCAAATTCTCCAAGGCTCAACGAGACAGAAGGTAAACATGTCTCAAGCTCCTCCTCTGCCAACAGCCGGCGGCAAGCCTAAAAAGCCAGCAAGTCAACGCATTCCCATCATAGCTGAACCATTTGTCAGCGAACGGGCAAGGAAGACTCTTGATATTGTACGTCCACCTACTCATATATGTCTAGCTACATGTTCAATCACTCTTACCTATCTACACATAATTCTGTACTTAGCTGCTTCTATACACCTCGAGGCTCATTGCCTGTTGGCTTGCAAACACCATTCAAACTAATCCCGGAATGCTGCTCTTGACCCTTACAATATCAAACCACTAATCAAGACCAACAGGTCGAGAAATTCGTCGAAGAAGAATGCATCCCTGCCGACCCGATCTATGCTCAGCAGCTTGGCCACGGCGACGAGCGCTGGGAGAGCCATCCTTTCATCATCGACGAGCTCAAAAAGCGAGCCCGCGAACTCGGAATCTGGAACATGTTTCTTCCCAAGAACCACTACAGTAACCTCGCCGAGTACGACAGCTCCGGCGGCGCCGGCGGCTTCACGAATCTTGAGTACGGTCTTATGGCTGAGTTGCTTGGGCGGAGCAGAACTGCAAGCGAGGCGACGAACTGTGCAGCTCCAGACACAGGCAACATGGAGGTTATTGCGCGGTACGGGACGCACGAGCAGAAGGCGAAGTGGTTGAGACCCTTGTTGAATGGGGACATTCGAAGTGGGTTCTTGATGACGGAGCCTGATAAAGCGAGTAGTGATGGGAGAAACATCTCACTTAGCATCAAACAAGAAGGTGATAGTTTGATCCTAAACGGTTCAAAGTGGTGGTCCTCCGGTGCCGGTGACGACCGGTGCAAGATTTTCATTGTGATGGGTAAGGATGCGAATGTTAGGGAGGGTGAAGCCGGGTACGGAAGGCAGAGTATGGTGCTTGTGCCGGCCGATACACCGGGACTAGTTGTTCATCGGATGTTGAGTGTTTATGGATATGATGAGTAAGTGACACTTTCCCCTCCTCTGCTTATCCGGCAGCTTACACTGAGGACAGCGCACCACACGGCCATGGTCACATCACATTCGCCAACGTTCGTGTCCCAGCATCCAACCTTCTCCTTGGCCACGGCCGCGGCAATGAAATCATGCAAGGTCGCCTCGGTCCCGGCCGCATCCATCATGCCATGCGCTCCATTGGCGCCGCTGAGGTAGCTGTAGAATGGCTCATCGCACGCCTAAATGACGAGCGCAAGATTCCCTTTGGCAAGCCCCTCCGTGAACACGGTGTCCTCCTCGAATGGGTTGCTCGGTCCCGCCTTGAAATCGATGCCGCACGTCTTATCGTCCTCAACGCGTCCATCAAGATTGACTCCAGTGATGCCAAGGGCGCACTGGTTGAGATCGCTGAGGCAAAGATCCTAGTGCCCCAGATGGCGCTGGATGTGATTGATCGGGCGGTGCAAGCGCACGGTGCGATGGGAGTGTGTCAGGATACACCCCTTGCCAGTAGTTGGGCGCATATCCGAACGTTGAGGATTGCGGACGGGCCTGATGAGGTGCATCTAAATCAGCTTGGGAGGAGGGAGACGAGGGCCAGGGCACAGGAATGTATTGGACGGATTGAGGAATGGAAGGCCAGGACTGCGGATTTGATGAAGAAATATGGGATTGAGGAAAAGCAACTTGGTGGGAGCAAAGTGCAGGGCTTTGCGAAAGCGAAGTTGTGATTATCTCTATTGTTCTACTGCAGGGCGCCTTTAGATTGAACGCCAGAGCGGCAACCGATTAAAAAGGATGCTGGACAGCATTTGCATCCTATGACCGCATCATACCAAGGAAAAGTTGTCGGGGTCTGCGAGATCTATTTAGCAAATGTTGTATTCGTTCCCAAGATGCGAATTAGTTGTACCTCAGATTTGCTTTATGTCTTCGCAACTTTGAGCATTTCAGGGCCAGGCTATGCTCACTCATTGGAACGAGCCTATTCTTTCGAAATGAGCTGAGGCATACTCTGAGCCAATAGCCACAGAAAACTGTTCAAGCAAGATAGCAATGTAACCACCACAATAGAACTGGGTCGGTTGCCGACGTGAGTGAATCTGAGCTTGACATTACCCGACGACTTGTAGTTTGGTTACGCGGGTGTGAGAACTTTACGCCTGGTAGTTCTCTGATTACTGCTCGAGACTCCTCCCAAACCACAAGCACGGGCAACTATCGTTCACGCATCTACCGACGATGAGCTTGCAGCAGCCATTAGCGTGGCCTCTGTCAGGTGTACCAGGCACAATTCCCGATTATGCCCGTGTCAGACCGAGGACTTTGCCTCCATGTTCTAGAATCTTGCCTTTCTTGGAAATTTCCTCAACTGATCACTTTGAGTAATTCGTGACTGCCGTGTGGCTTTCTTGATCTGACGCTACACTTTGCGGCCGCTGTGAGATGATGTTAGGCTCCTGGTGTACCTGAACATCCGATCACACACCCGTGGTAGGGGTTCGGAGCGGAAAATGACCGTAACTGTGAGATTGGGCATGAGGGTGTTGCCGATATTCACATAACAGCTAATATCAGTGAAATTGTATTTCTATCTACTTCACCAGGGTGGCAGCTAACCAGTTGACCCGTGCGACTGTAGGAGATATTGATCTGTGGTGTGCAAGGTAGGTATGAAGTCAGATACGTGAGGGTTTGAGACTACCTGCAGTAGTCACAAAGGAACGTGACTAGGCTCCTCTTCTGCATTGTAGACACAAAGGTTGTGGAAAACTTCTCCTTCGTCCTTGATGCGTGAGCAAGTAAAAGCTTGCTTGCGAATCAGAGCTTAAGGATTACCGCTTTGTCGAAGAAGATGGGATTGCAGAAGGACCGGCTCTTTTGCGGAGGGAATGTAACGTTCCGGTGGGGTCTCCAACCTCTAGCTGCTAGCTTGGACACTGGATAAGACTTGATCCCTTCTTTCCCAGCTCCAGTCTACAGCTTTGTCCTCCCGAAGATCTTCTCACCTTGAATATAGTACCAATGTCAAGTATGCGCAATTTAGTCAGCAGTTGTTTTGTCGAGAACTTATGCGACAGAGAAGTCCGTGAAAATGATCTGAGGTTGACATTTAGAACCTTGGCCTATGTAGAAATTGACAATGAGTGGTTAGACCCGAGTGTAAACGGAGGGGAAGCTTGCACAGCTGCCAATGGCTGTTCGAAAAACCATAAAGCTAGCATAACTCAAATGCCACGCTACGTTAATCACGAAGAGCCTCTGTTCCTTGGTACTGTACGGCATCGTCACTGGCTTCGACGATGCCTTAAAATCATTGTTGAAGGAAAGAACCAGCGAAAGACTAATCACGGCGATGCACAAGTCCAGCTCGACAGTAACAAGTCAACAATGCTGGCGTTTAGTGTCAACACCAGAGTCACCTTTGCCATTGTGGGGTGCAACCTTGAAATCTGGAGAATCGTTAATGTCCTCGTGCCATTTTTGATCGGCATATGATCGGCTACCACGACGGACACATACTCCGCAATGCCAACAAAGTTGAACATAAATTTCGATACTCCCACGCTGTTGATCCATCTCTCCCTCATCAAGCCATAATCGAGGAGGCATTGGACAACTTCCAGAGTGTCTTCAACATCGTCCATCATGGCCACAAATTTCTCTGACGAGAAGGGCGTGACCCAGTCGCCCCTCCATTTTCCCGCCAAAGATCATACCGAACCAACTCGATCGAACAGCGTTGTCATTCGAAATGCGAAAGCCGCTAGCGACAAAGAGCACAACATGACTTTATTGCAAGGTGTTAAGCTCTATCCCAAAGCCATCGCGTGGAGTGTCCTCATCTCAACATGCATTGTCATGGAAGGTTTCCAGGTCTGCTTGCTACCCAACTTTTACGCTTTCCCACAGTTCCGAGAGAAGTACGGGCAATATGTCGAATCAGACGGTACCTATCAGGTGTCAGCTCCATGGCAGGCTGGTCTCAGCAACGGCGCGAATGTTGGCTCAATAATAGGTCTTATGATCAACGGTTGGGTTTCTGAAAGGATCGGTTATCGCAAAACCGTCATGGGTTGCCTTGTTCTCATTACTGCCTTCATCTCTATTCTCTTCACCGCACAGAACGTTCAGACCTTACTCGCAGGTGAGATTCTGATGGGCTTGCCCTGGGGAGTCTTCCAAACTCTGACCATCAGTTATGCTTCCGAGGTCTGTCCGGTCGCACTGAGAGGCCACCTTACAACGTATGTCAATTTCTGCTGGGGAATTGGACAAGTCATTGGCATTGGCTCAATAAAAGGCATGTCTGGAAGAAACGATCAGTGGGCCTATCGCATCCCCTTCGGGTTGCAGTGGATCTGGCCTGTGCCTTTGCTCATCGGGGTTTTCTTTGCACCAGAATCTCCATGGTGGCTGGTACGAAAGGGTCGGCTTGACGAGGCCAAAAAGAATCTCGAGCGTCTTACAAGCCGAAACCGGCTAAGCAACTTCGATGCCGACGAAACAGTTGCAATGATGGTGCACACCACAGCTTTGGAGAACAAGATCACAGCAGGTGCTAGCTACTGGGATTGCTTCAAGGTTACAGATCTACGACGAACAGAAATTGTCTGCATGTGCTGGGCTATTCAGAACTTGTCTGGTAATTCATTCAGTGGATATTCTACTTACTTCTTGGAGCAAGCCGGACTCAGCTCTGGCAATGCACTCAGCTTCGCCCTTGGTCAGTACAGCATTAACTGCGTTGGTGTGTTTGGCGCTTGGTATCTGATGGCTTGTGGTATTGGTCGAAGAAGGCTCTATTTCTTGGGTCTCTGCGGCCTGTTCACTATGCTCATGATCCTTGGCTTCCTTGGACTCGTGCCCCAATCACACAATCATGGAGCTTCGCTTGCCGCTGGTAGCATCATGCTGGTTTGGGCCATGTGCTACCAACTCAGCGTTGGAACCGTGTGCTACTCTCTGGTGGGCGAAATGTCAACCCGACGATTGCAGATCAAGACTATTGTGCTCGGACGAGCTTGCTATAATATCATTGGAATAATCTGCTCCGTGCTGACACCGTACATGCTCAATCCGGTAAGTTTCTTCACTCTTTTGCATCACCGCATTTCACTGACTGAACATTAGGGCTACTGGAATTGGGGATTGTACACCGGATTCTTTTGGGCCGGTTTCTGCTTCCTCTGTATTGTTTATACATACTTTCGTATCCCAGAACCTGCAGGGCGAACGTTTGCCGAACTTGATCTCTTGTTCAAACAAGGCGTGTCAGCAAGGAAGTTTGCCAAGACCAAGGTTGATGTGTTCGGCGAGCATTTGGATGACAGCACCATGGCTGAGGCTGAGAGAAAGATGAGCACCTTCGCGAGCCATAATGAGGCAAGCAACACGACACGAGGGCATCCTGAGGCGAAGGCAGTGTACGCTTTGTCCTGAAGGGATTTGCAGCAGCTTTCATATCAAAGATGATTATGATGTTGATGACATTTATGACGACGAGCTTAGCAGGAATATATGATACCCTACACAGCCTGCAATTCGCATGCATCTTTACAATATCCAGTGATCTACTTTTGGCGTGATTTTGGCTGGATGCGAGCGATCCTGAAGGAAATGTAGACGACTCTAACTCCTGTCTGGTGCAAATGATGGGATAAGAGCTAGTGAATGCATACGGAGCTCTCTCAGAAATCTACCCGTGATATAGCTGCAACGAGTTATGATTGCATAGGAAGAGCCTTAGAGTTACTGGTTAACTCTATACGGTTTCATCCTCATTTTCATTCCACGTGTCTGGCTTTTGAATTTCGCCTGTAATTACCTGATTCGCAAAATGTGGGGCAAGGTAAATCGGCCCTTTGTTATTCTAGTCCGACAATCCACGAGCGCATATCTTGTTGTCTGAGCAACTGCAAACCCCCTCGACCATCGTTGACTGTTCCTTCCTTGTTTGTGCTGCTACCCGTCGCAACGACTAACTCAGACCACCCAATGGTTTGCAATGACTCTCTGAAACGTCACACGCGTGACTTACATGCCTGAACCATGAATGAGAGCTCCATGCTCAGAAATTCTATGCCTTGATGCACTGACAACAAACACCCCTAATTCTTGCACTCGCATAATAGTATTGACTCGAATAGATACACATTCGGCCATTCTCAAACCCCAGTAAATTTGCTGAACTTGATCTATATAGAACAATTCGACCAACAAACACTAGATCTTCAACCACGGCATACATTCCACCAGACACGATGGCTGCAGGCATTACCTCTGCGTCGGAAGCGAAACAGCCTCTCTCTGAACGCGCAACGAACCTCCCGTCTCCGTTCAAATCACCCTCCAAAATTGCCCTGCCACCGTCTCCAATCACTTCTCCAGTCAAGAGTGAGAAGCAGGTCATGGAAGCTAGTGTCGGCCAACAAGAGGCGAGTGTGAATAGTACACAAAGACTAAGAGACTACGTCCAACCAGATCTTGCACCACCGAAACCAGCTCTGGTGCGCAAAGTCTCTGAAGCACATTCTTCCGGCCAGACGTACATTAGTCCAAGCGACGATATACTGAGCCCGACGAGCAAGAAACTGACCGAGGTTAAGGGCAGACGATTTGCGTGAGTTGATTATTACTACTTCGAGCCTGCGATGAGTGTTATTGACGAATGGACAGTAGTTCCAAGAAGAACGTCCTCTACAATGCCTCGAAGCTCTTTGCTAAGGCCAATTCGAAAGCAAATGATGACACTGGTGAAGGTGGTTCGTGAAGAGGTCACAAATAATACGTACGAGGGAGAATGGCGTTGAAGCGAGTGGCTTTTATACTGACCTAGTGATTTTGGGCACGTTGGAAAGGCATCACTAGGAACACAACATTTACTTCTTGACCAATATACGGTTTCTGAACTATACCATGTAAATTGGTATTGCGCGTCAGCGATGGCGCCATAGTCAAGCCTTCTGAGAGCATGGTACAAGATAGGCTTGGAACCCTGCATATGAGAAGCATGCGAGCGGCAGATAGCGTAATCATGGGCCACGAAGCTCGTATCGAATCGATCTGGGAGCTCGAAGCTCAGTTATGTTGTCCCTTTGCAAGATCCCTGAATGGTCCGAACTCGAGAACGAAGTCCCTGCCGTGATCTGTGGAACACGCAAGTGCGTTTCCAAGTGAATTTGAGAGCTCAGTTCGCGGTAACTCAATGCATAGCAGTCAAGTCATGTACTGAACAGCTTCGTAGTAGGAGCGGATCTGGCGATTTTGACCGGTCCACAGCAGCGCTCCTCTGCAAATGTTGTGTCATTGTTACCATTGCAACAGACTATACATCAATGTCTATATGCGTGCTGGTGACCTCTCGGCACACGAACATCGCTGTACAAAGATACAACGCAGCGATGTTGTGCCGTTCAGTCAAGCTTGCTCATCACAGGTACTCTATGATTGGCTCAGCAGGTGGTCAGCGATTTCCGGTGGGCCCAACTGTTTATTAGTCACTGCAGACACAAGGACGTCAATGGTCCCTGTGGCGTTGTCCGACAAAATTTGACGATGACTAAATCGTCGAAGTCTTTTCTTTTCCGGGTTTAGGCCTTCACTTCCTTCGTATCTACGACGAGTTGTACCAATCGGCCGACGGACGGAGAACTTGGCTCTTGCGTCTTCCACTGCTGGCTTTGCCTGCTTTCGGATTTTAAATCAAAAGCCACCCCCATTCATTGCTGACCTAATGTTTTCCTGCTTTCACAAGATCGGCCAAGGTGTTTTCCTGGCAAATTTTACACTCGTCGTCCATGGCTTACCTTATTCCTACCGAATAATGTGGCCGAACATGGACGAATTACAACGAGAGTCATGGCGGGAGTAGGATTGACTCCGAACCATTGCTCCGCTACTAGATGTTGAAACGTGCATTGAGTGCCTATACCAGGTAAGTGCAAAACGTATCCATACTGGATTATGTAAGGTATTGGTGTTCTCCTCGTCTCTTCATTGTTGTATATGAACCTCGTGAGACAGCTCCTATTCACTCAACCGTCCATCAGACAACACGACACTCCAGTCAGGCCTAGGTGCAACGCCTTCTCGCACCCCTCTCCTGTCACAACTGTGCAACTCGACAATCGACAATCAGACACAACAACATCTCGAAATGTCAGACCTCATTCGAGATGCCCCAATCGGGCAACTCATTCGATTGATCACAGGAAACAGATACCTCCAGTACCCGGAAGAGAAAGATGACTGGCGTTGTCCCGTTGAAGCATACAGTGGTCAACAGGCCGAAGCAACGCAATCTTCGTCACAGTCACAGTCAACAACGGCTGCCACTACACCGGCGGATGAGAAGCAGGTAGAGCTTACTAAAACACATACTCTCACTACCGCTCCGACTCATCCTGACCTTGAGCGAGCATCGTCGGGCTCGTCAGCCTCCTCCACTGAGAATCAAACCTCAGCTCCAGTCGCGACTAGCACACTTTCTCGAATAGTGTCTCGACCAGAATTCAGCCGGCTGCGCACTCAAGCAACTCTTACAGAGGCTCTCCACGACGCAATCCGGCAGGAGACTGTCAAGACGCAACCGTCAAGACCGCTACAACCGGAGAGGACGTCCGATAACCGCTTGCTCGTAACGTGGTACAGCACCAATGATCAAGCAAACCCACAGAACTGGTCGCCGAAGAAAAAGGCTCTTGTTATCCTGCAAATCTACATGTACACCCTAGCAATCTACATTGCTGGTGCCATCTACACACCTGCAATACCCACTTTGATCGAAAAGTTCCACCTTTCACCATCGGTGGCCTCCTTGGGTCTGTCGATGTACGTGCTAGGATATGGTCTAGGGCCTTTGATCTTTTCGCCTCTGAGCGAGATCCCAGTCATAGGACGAAACCCACCCTACATCATCACTTTCTTCATCTACCTAATGCTCACTATCCCGCTAGCTCTCATCAACAACTATCCCGGCTTCGTTGTTCTACGATTCTTTCAGGGCTTCTTCGGCTCGCCCGCCTTAGCGACAGGAGCCGCCACAATTGCAGACATTTATTCACTGCTTGAAATGCCCTACCTTCTCACAGGATGGGCAGGGTTTGCGACTGCGGGTCCAGCGCTTGGTCCATTGATCTCTGGATTTTCCGTTCCGGCCACTTCCTGGCACTGGTCCATGTGGGAAGTCCTCTGGCTTGGAGCACCCATCTTCATCTCGCTGTTCATCTGTCTACCTGAGACAAATTCTGCCACGATTCTCCTTCAGCGTGCTCGACGTCTTCGAAAGCGAGTCACTCAAGAGGGCAAGTCAGAAAAGGCTGCGCAACTCGTGGCACAGTCCGAGATCGATCAGGCATCTATGACACCTTCCGAGGTAGCGACTGAAAGTCTCCTTCGCCCCTTCCAGATTAACCTCTTGGACCCTGCCGTTGGATTTACAAGCATCTATATCGGCCTCGTTTACGGCATCTTCTACTCATTCTTCGAATGTTTCCCGCTCGTTTACGGCTCCGGTCTCCCACAGCCGAGCGTCACGCGCGGCTATGGCATGAATCTCGGTGAGCAAGGTCTGATATTCTTGTCTGTTGCTGTTGGTGTCGCACTCTCAATTGCCGTCTATGTCTCCTACCTACACTTCAAAGCGAACCCGGCTCTCCGAGCGCAACTCGCATCTGGAGCTATGGCACCGCCGGAGAGCCGACTCAGGATAGGTCTGTATGCATCGGTCCTCGCCCCAGCGGCACTATTCATGTTCGCATGGACCAGCTTCAACTCACCACGCATCCACTGGATTGTGCCAACTATTGGCATAGTCATCTTTGTGGCATGCATCTTCTTGGTCTTCCAAGTGGTGTTCTTGTACTTGGCACTTACTTATCCGAGATATAGTGCGTCCTTGTTTGGCATGAACGACGCTGTGCGAAGCAGTGTCGCTGCCGCCAGTATCCATTACTCGCAGCCACTCTTCCATAACCTAGGGATAGGGAGAGGTGCAAGTTTGCTTGCTGGCTTGACGGTCATGGGAGTCATCGGACTTTTCACATTGTGGAAATATGGCGGTTGGCTGAGGAGTAAGAGCAAGTTCGCCGCGAACTAATGGACCAAATGTTATGTAAATATGAATGCGAGTGGGCATAATTATGGAATAGCTGGAATTAATTCTCGTTGACACATCGTTGTGTTATTCGCCGAGCTCGGGATTAGCCACTGGCATTGTACCTGCCTAATCAAACTCATACTTCTGGAGATTTTGGTCTCTCACTCTAAATACTCAGTACTGGATCGTGCCTCGCAAGGCAATTCTGTCTAGAACAGCGTGGACGAAGCTTTTGACCAGCCGTAAACTCAAACTTGACAATTCTTCAGTACGCAACAACACATTTCCATGCCAGCGACCTTAATTGACAAGATCAACAGAGCCAAGGACAGCTTCATACAGCTGCAGCGGTGGTGAGTTACATTACTACGTCATCGAAACGTTCCCAAGCCTCACACTGCAGGCAGAAGTGACCGCAGGCCCTAGTTCGAATATGTAGTCAAAAATCCGGAAGTTTGCCTTAAATTCGTACACATCTAACTTCTTCCAGAGCAAAGGGAGAGATCTCCATTCTAGGAATGATTCCGTGGCTGTAATGAACGGTGATCTTCCCAGTCCTTTGTCTGCCTTACAGACGACTGGGACTTATGGAACCGTTCTGGGATGCCCTGTATTTGGCTGTGTTGAAATAAAGAGAATAGATCGGCACACTACGAGTTTCGCATTCGTGATGCACTTCGGTTTCGGGTGTGCAGATTATGCTTTCATTGGCCAGACAGGGACACTGTTGGGGACACTGTTGGCGAAACTTCTGGCATCATTTTGGCTTGACCTTGGGGCCAGGTTTCAGCTGTGCGCACTAACCTACAAGCACCGGCCATCACCATGACGCTAAGGTGCATGCACTTGGCATTTTGACATGGGAGAGATGAGAGCTGCTGGCCTAACGAGCTGCTGCCTCATTTTTCAATTCCTGACCTTGCACTGACTCTTTTCAAGATTGAACTCCATCTCGACTTTTGAGCAACCAACCTTTCTTGTCAATGACTAATCTGAGATCATGTCAATTCTAGAAAGTCATTTCAAGCTATCTTTCCACGGATGAAATGGTTGAAGCAAGCTCAATCAGACGGATCGTCGTCTGTGTTGATGGCGCTGAAGATAAGGTTAATACTGAATCAGCATCATTCAAGTCACAGAACGCGAGCTCTATCACAAGGTTAAAGTCAGCAGTCCAAACAGGGGCGTGTGTTGATCAACATGGCAATATCTCTCAGCAATTTGTCCAGTATTACTCGGTAACAGACGTAGGATCGAACTTTGCAGGAAAGTTTAGAAAAGACTACATCGACCCGAATGAGCAACAAATCCAGGACATTGTCCGAAATATATGTCAGCAGCTGGATGGACCTCAAGATGAGATATTCTTGTATGGATCTGGCCGTGGAGCCTACACAGTTCGCGCCGTGGCTGGTGTACTCCATCATATGGGCGTGCCGAAACCAGGCTCACTGAGACACTTTGCCGAGCTGTACAAAAATGCTGTCGATCTATACAAGGCACGACGCGATGATGATAGCATCAATGGCCATCGAGCCCTCGAATATCTCCGCGCACACGTGAACGGCACACCTAATATCCAGTTTGTTGGCATCTTTGACGCCGTTAAAACTTCCGCCGATAAACAGCTACACGACACGAGCGTCGTTTCCTCGATACGAAATTTCAGACATGCGCTTGCTTTCAACGAAAATCGAGCGGTCATGACACTGGACATGCCGCAAGCTCCGAGCTTGAAAGATATTGAGGGCAGATCTTTCATTCAGGCATGGTTTCTAGGTGTACATCAAGACATGATCGGTGGCACTCACGAAGACGGCTTGGCATTATATCCTTTGCAGTGGATACTTATCGAAAGCATGCAGAATGGACTTGTTCTCGCAGGTAATAAGTCTGCAATGCCCTCTGCCAACGAAGAAGCTCCCCTTTCACTTGTCTTCCCGCAGTACCTAGGCGACATACCGAAGCTTGGGGTGAACGAGAAGATCGAATGGCAGCTACACTATGTTAACAATGTCACCGTTAGCATGTTCGATTTGCAGAGCATCCAAGTGGCGAAGTTGGACGCCCACGATGCCTCGCACAACATGCACTTCGCGCCTGTCAGTGCCTTTTACAACTCACCCAGGAAGATCTTCACGAGCACGAAAGAATTAATTGGCTGGGAAGCAAAGCAAGGATACGGTACTATCATACATCCTTCGGTGTTTTGCATACTGGATCGAAACCCGCGGTACTTCGAGATGGCACGATTCAAGTACTACAAAGAGCAATTGGCTGAATTTGAAATCAATTGCTTACGCGGAGATTCTGGAGAAATACCGCCTTGGCTTGAAGGGTCGGAATTGCTCGCAAGCGGCGTGAAAGCGTTTCGAATATTAGTCTGCGGCAAGACAGGCGTTGGCAAATCTACGCTGATCAATAAAGTCTTTGGTGTGGAAATGGTAAGTACATCCAGTAGCAGCTGCCAATGTGACACTAAGCTTGGGTTAGACCGAGGAGTCGAACTCCTACGCACAAGGACAGCACGACATCAACAAAGCGTTCGAGTCACCTAACCACCCCGGCTTGCTTATACACGATTCGCGCGGATGGCAGGCGGGTAGTGATACTGAGCTTGACCTGATTGCACAATTTCTGCGGCATCGAGCTTTCCAGAAGGATCCCTCAGAGGCATTGCACGTTATCTGGTCAGTCAGTCTTTGAGTGGGCACCAGCGGTTACTAACTCAATCTTCAGGTTTTGCGTTGATGCTGATGTCAGCCGAATCGAGGAAGCCGACAAACGAACCTTCGAAACAATTGCACAGTATTCGAATCATGTCCCTGTGTTTGTAATCGGAACTAAGAAGGACAAGCTGGTAGCTCTTCGCCAAATGAAGCTTCTTGAACATTACATGGAGAAGACAAATGATGATTACAAAGAGTCAAAACGACTCGCAAATGAAGAAGCAGATACGATGGCGTTGGAGCAGTTCTCGGCTCTGAGAGATCAACTTTCGCAGATCAAGGATTACAAAGCTGATGGATATGTGTGTCTTTCCAAAGGTGAGTGCTCAGGCTTTTTATCATTTTCCTCACTGACAGCCTCTAGATGATGACGCTGGTGTGAAGAACCTACTCGCACAAACCCTCGAGTTGATTGCCGACGAGCGTGTCAGGCTGTTTTGCGTTGCAGCACAGGTAGTTGACGTGGATAAGAAGATTGATTCTGCCATCACAGAATGCATGCGTCTCGGAACTCATGCCATCCGAACTGCACTGGTACCCCTACCCTTCAGTGGCATTATCGGAACGCCAACAGTTTCTAGAATCCTTTGCGAACACGTTCTTCAATGTTTCGGTTTTCCAAAAGCTATGCCAGAAGAAGTCGAGGAGATCATGTCTCGGGTGGTTCTGGGTAATCTGCGCCAGTTTATGGCAGTCACCGTATCCCAGTTCATGATTGTGAGTGGAGCATCAATTGGTCTTGCAGTAGGAACTCTCGGCATTGGAGCGTTGCTCGGCGTTGTCAGTTGCTTTCTCTCAACTCCACCAACGGCACGCATGATTCTCAAATGCGCCTGTGATATGATTTTGATCCTCGAGAGATCGTTTAGATACAGCGGAAAATATGTTTCAGTCAAGCAGATTGAAGACGCAGCAAAGCAATACATCACGATCGAAACCACGACTTTTTCAGGCAAGCAGAAAAAACTTCAGGAACACATCCATGATGAGGTTGATCGGCTAGTGCCTCTCAAAAAGCTGAGTGTCGGTTTTCAGTTTAAGAAGCTACGAACAGGCTTTGAGCACATCGTCTACCAGAACAGGTTCGATAGACCACCAGGGTATGAGGAGTTCGACCCCAACGCCGAGAAAGTCGTAGAGCTTGATTCGATTGCAACCAAGCCCATTCCAGAACTCAGTCCCGAGGGGACACGAAGAGCGGAACTAGTTGGCACCTCGCAGGTCTCAGAGATAGACTCCAGCCCTCGCGGGTCGCTTCCTTTTATTGCTGAACTGCCGGGCTCAGAAACGCATTCGGCAGAACTTCCGAGCAAGCCAGTGGCACATCACTCATCCGGGATCAGCTCAGGAACCATCACCACAAATTGGACTTCTGAAGCGACGTCAGCCACGCCGGTGTCAGAACTTAGTTCTTCGCCTTCGGTGTCGATGTCGAGCAAGGGCAGACTTGAGAGGATGAAGACCGAAAGCTCGGGCTCGAGCATTTTCTCCAGAGGTTGGAAGTCGATGAAGATCAAGAAAACGAAATCGGCTTCATGAGATGTTGAACCTGGCTAGTATGTATGTAATCAGCTTCTCTGGTACATGCTTCACACCTATTCCAATCGGATTTGTCTGAGGGTTACCGTTGATGAAGAAATCAGACTTGCGCAGAACAGCAACACTTCCTAGATTTAGATACTCCTGCGTGCGGCAGCATGTAGCCAGTGAAGATACCCAATGCACTTACTTCCGATTTACTAGCCCTCCTGTATTCTATCATCCTGCAAAGATTATTGAATATTGATTCCACTATGTTCACGACAGTGATTCCCATACTCTCGTGGCCAATTAACTGACTTGAAACTTGCGGTGCCGAGTCAATGTGGTCCGGATTCTTGAAGTATGTACGTACAGTCGGTGAGCCACTCAAACTGACTTGAAATAACCCTTCAACTCATGATTTCTAGAGGCTTATAGGTTGCACTGGGCCAAGGACAGCAAAAACCACAATGGCTCCACGCCTGTGGTTCCGGCAGTATGCTGGTGATGGGGACACGAGCGTGGTCTAGATATGGAGGTGTGAAGGCGTGTGATGTGGTGTTTCGCTGACGCATATACTGCATGCATGAATGGGAGAGGAAATTTGGTACAACGAGAACTCAGCTGGTTGGAATGGGTAGGCAGTGGTTTCATTGCGATGGTATATTATATATGCTGCTAAATGCCAAGGACGAAGAGAGTGTGTTGCCTCTCTCTTATCGACCATCTCTCTAGCTTTTACACCAGCGTGATTGTGTGCACAGGAGCGTCGTCAAAGTATTCGGTCACCAGGACTGTGCCTGCGCCTACGCGCCGGTAACAGCCGTCGTGGGTTTGTTCGAGGATAAGAATGATGTTCTCGGGCGTCATGCCTGGTCCTATGCCGTAGGACAGTGTTGCCAGTTTCATGCACGTCAGGTCGCCTTCGAGAGTCTTCTGTTCGTCTTCGACGTACCATCCGATTTTGCTAGTGTCTTTGTTGAAGTAGCGGTGGTGCCTGACTACTGCGTTTGCCGCAAGTACGTCTGAGGAGATGACTTTGAGAGGTGCTTTCAGTGTAAGCTGCGCTGCCTCGACTGCACCGAATTTGTTGGCGGTGGTCAGTTGGACTGAAGCATCCACATACTCCACGCTCGAGGTGGTAAGTTCTGCTACGCCGGGGTCTGATTCCATCAGGAATTCAATCGGCCCATCCATCGACGCCCACGACCAACTTGGAGCTCGGTATTCCAATGCCCTCCTCGATGTACCCTGAAACAGTGGGTTGAAAGCCGTCATCTGGTTCCCAGAGTGCATGAGACCATACAACGGAGCCACGTACCAGCACAGCCCCATATGCAAATCTACTTGCCAGGTGCCGGCAAGGTATTCGCATTTCAGAAGCTCAGATGCTTTGTTGGCGAGACCGGACAGTGCGACTAGCTTATCAGACCCGTGAGTTAATCGTCGCATAGTGTAGTCTGCCAATATTGCGTTCCATTGAGACACTGTAGAGACACTCGCCATAGGCTTCGACGCGCTTAACTCCCTGTGAAACAAATCCCGAACTTGTGGTTCGCGGACAGAGTGCTCGCTAGCGTAAAACGTAGTGCGTGGTGCGAGGTCTAGTTCAGGCTCGTCTTCGCGCCACTTGCCGGCATTGCATTCGTAGTGCAACTGGTACTTACCGAAATGGAGGACTCGTGGTGCGAGACGTTGTTCCTGGAGACACCAGGCGCGACTTGCTACCGGACCTTTAACGGTATCTGCGATGTAGTCAACGTCACGAGTCTCGAAGTGGAGGATGCCGGTGGAGGAGTTATTAATACGTAACGGGACTTCGACGATACAGTCCTCAGGGTTCAATCTTTGGTTTAGGAAGCCTTTGCTTGTGTGGTCGCAGCTGCTGGCACAAATCATGAGTTCACAGCCTTCGTAGATGTCGCTCATGCGAGCGCCTTCCTCGTGCCAGTCGTCCAGATCGTGCTGGAGGATGCATAAAGCGTCAATCCAGAGGTAGTCGTAGCCTAGACGTAGGGCTACGGTGGTGGCATCTTTCAAGGTAGTTGGCATGCGATTGAAGTCGAACACAAAAGAGTTAGTCTGAACATCCTTGAGGTAGGCCATCCATACTTCGTCTGCCGGTGTCCCCCAACAGTAGCTCAGGGTTACATACTTGGGACATGGCCCTGTTCCAACCTCGATAATGTCAACTCTGCCGTTGGCTCGAACCCGGCTCAGATTGAGCAGTCGCTTCGGAGGTGGGTATGTGTATGATTGCTGACATGCAGCATGACTGCTTTTGCATCCCTGCAGTAATGCTTCGGCCCAGGACATCGCGTCTTCATGGAATGACGTCGGCGCTACTGGTTTGCGAACTTCCACGATGAACTTGTCTCGCAGTGGATCACCTTCACATCGATCAGCCGTCGTAACTCGCAACATGAATTCGATCACAATACCTGGATAGACGAACGACGAGATACCCGTCTTACCAATATCTCCTGGCTCAATATCCATCCCATTCCACTCCCATGTTGACCGATACATTTGAGATCTGCGACTTCCCATCCAAAAATCGAAACCAGCCTTACCCTCGTTCAAACGCAAGCCAGGTCGGGCGTCGTACGCTATTAATCTAATCCAGATTGAAGTATCTCGGTCCTTGGGCCATCTAATAACAGCAAAGGGATCGTCTTTATGCTTGGCTTTGACAAGAGCATAATCCTCTGGGCGTACAACTTCGGACAGACGCGTGTCGAGGTGGAAATGGTATTCTCGAATATAAGATTCAAGAATCTTTGTGCGGATGGTCGAGCAGAAGCCACATGATTGGGCGTTGAGCTCGAATGATGTCCAATCTGAGTGCAACTGGAACCCAGCATCAGTGTGTAGCTGATCGAGGTCAATGTGCTGGCATTTTGAACAGAGGGGCATCTTGATCACGGGCCAAGTCTACTTCGATGCCTACCTAGACTTTGAGATTGCAATAAACTTGAACGATGCTATCTTGCGACGACATTGCCATGCATTGTCTTCCATCGTAATATCAGGCTGCCATGTGCAGCATGTTGGGTGGGGAATTGGGCATTGAATGATCGTGGCTGCCACCAATGATTTTAGGAGGTACGGCAGGTGAGTTTAAGTCTGTTAAATGCATTTCTGGGCTGCAAGCGGGCCTCTCCGTCAGCATAAAGCTCATAGCGGGCATGTCCGGACACAAGATTGAAGGCATGCTTGGGATCTAACTTGTCAAGTTTAGGTGACAGCAAGGAGCAGCTACCGCTACTAATAGGCAAAACAGGTTGGCCAGGTTTTTGTGTTTTATAGGTTGAGACCAACCAAGATTATGCCACGAACTGGCGTGATCACAATTTGTAGTTTCCTTTTGGTCAACCTCAGGCGTGTATCTTAACAACCACATGCTCGACTTGGAGCTGAAGTGGCTAAGAATAATATTAGACAGTAAGGATAAAGCATGTAGATAATCATTCACACAAAACCTTCTCAGTGCTGGCAGCCCTAGTCTCATCTCTCGTCTGCTTCAAGAATGCTATTAGATCTGTACCACCAGTTCCTTTGAGATCGTTACGGTCCGAAGTTGCAGAGCTCGATGAAGCAATGTTCTTTGTACTTGTGTTTGCCTGTCTCGCTGTTGGTGCTCGAGATGGCGCAACGATGTATCGGGCCACGATTTTGATATGTATGTCGCGGAAAATAGTAAGCCCTTTCACAGCGCTGTCGAATGCATTTGCGACAGGGCTGTCAGGAGGTGTTGTCATGACGTAGTCGCGAATATTGGCTATGGAGGCAAAATGCTCGAGAAACTGACGATGCGATCGTGGCATGTAGTTGCGCATTTCCTGGAACTTATCAGTATGGTGACCGTACGGCAGGGTCATTTCATGCTTACATCGAGGTATGTCTGCCTTCTTGCAGAACCCTCTGAGCTTTTGCTCCCCGTTGCCTCATGTTTTACACCTAACGCTATATCGAGAAACTGAATCAGTGTACTCTGAGCGTTGCTACCTCCGCTGTACTGCCTCCATGATCCGACACCGTTTCCTTCATCATAAAAGACGCCTCGAGGTAGTCCAGCGCGCTCCATGTCTTTGCTCCCAGCCAAAAATGGCCGTATCCGATAGTAGAACACACATGGATCGCATTTTTCATGCATTCTCTGCAGGATCTGTCCAAGCTGCAGAATCACCTCGTTGAACAATCTTAGACACTCCAAGACTTGTGGGTTATCATTCTGACGAATAGCATCGATACATGAAAGCACGAGTTTGACAGCTTTCGTACCTTGTGCCTCGACAGAGACAGAGACAGCGTAGAACCATCGTTCATCCGGCGTACCAGTGAACGAGTGCCGTATAATGACATTGTCAGGATTTGTGAGGTCGAACTGTGAGTGAGGCATGCGAAGAGCACAATTCCAGAGGTTCAAGGCTGGATAGGTCGCTGTAGGAGGGAGGCCTAGGAAGTTGGAGACGTCGATCAGAGGTCGTGTTATGCAAGGAGGTAGGATCTGTCCAAAGTGTCAGCTACAGTTGACGGACGCGCAAAATGAATAGGAACAAACCTCAATCGGCACAGGCCCGCTCCATATGTGGGCGTGGGTGAAGAAGGAAAGGATCACATACGCCCGGCGCCATTCTGGAATCGTTCGTAGGAGAGATGTGTCTAGGACTGGGAGGTTTCGAATCTCATCGTGGAATACCCCAGTAACTATCAGACTTTCGAGGCTTGAAATCATGTTCTCCCATGGTTGGTAGTATGGATGTGGTAGGCGGGCGAGAGGTTCCTCTATAGGTAGAAAACCGTAGTGTGAGATATCATACTGATCAAAGAGTTGCTGCATTGAGTTGTACATTGTTGTGTTGGCAGGAGGTATTAGCTTTGGTATGCGAACCACGGTCTGGAAGCCCTAGGATGGAAGAGCAGGATTTTGTAAGGGTTCGTATTTCGAAAAGAAAAAACATGTTTATCCATCGGTGGTTGGCATGACGCAGACGGCATCCCCCTTTTAGATTTTGTGCGTGGAACTAGCTGATCGTTATCTCATGTGCTTTGCTTGCGACCTGACAGTAGGATGGAAAGGCTCACGAAGCTCAAAGGTGGGGCCGGATATGGAACCGGGAACTAGGAAGCGGACTCGGGAGGAAAGTTTGCAACCCGGCTCTTTCCGCCTAGAGCCGGCAGAAACATCCAAGTATATTACCACTCCCACACAGACAGTCACGATCGTAGCCAAGCCACCCAGAAATATTGCCAGCGTCTCTTTGAAACCGCACTTCTGCTATCTCATCAAACCCGATTCCTGTCAACATGTCACCATCGAGAATAGACACCGTCAACGAATCAGCGGCTTTCGAATTCCCAGATAACGCAAACACACTGGAATATGCCCAATCACAGGATACCAAAGACTCACTCCGGCATTTGCGATCGGAATATATCATACCATCAAAAGCTAATTTGAAGTCCAAAAAGCTTGCGAAACCAGGTCTGTCGGATGATGAAGGCATTTATTTCTGCGGCAACTCTCTAGGGCTGCAGCCGAAAGCCATGTCTAGATACATCGAAGCTCAACTTGATACGTGGTCGTCAATAGGTGTACAGGGACATTTCACAGACGTCGAAGACTCACCACTGAGCCCTTGGCAGGATATGGCGAAATCTGCGGCAAAGTCGATGGCTCGCCTGGTGGGAGCCTTGCCAGAGGAAGTGGCGGCCATGAACACTTTAACTATCAATCTGCATCTCTTGATGGCAAGCTTCTACCGACCAAGTGGGAGGCGAACAAAGATATTGTTGGAGTGGAAGGCCTTCCCTAGTGATCATGTAAGTCTCTTATAGTGTCCTTCCTACTGACACAGCTAACAGATCTTTTTAGTATGCTATTGAGTCTCAGATTAGATGGCATGGGCTTGATCCAGAGGAGAACATGATTTTGCTCGAGCCCGATGAGGACCATGAGATCTCCACGAAGAGGATTTTGCGCGCAATTGACGACAACGCAGATGAAATCGCGCTTGTGATGTTGCCAGGTATCCAATATTACACTGGACAATTCTTTGATATCGAGACCATTACGTCATATGCACAATCCAAAGGCCTAACGATAGGTTGGGACCTGGCCCACGCTGCTGGAAATGTCCCAGTGCGGCTTCACGACTGGAACGTTGACTTTGCCGTTTGGTGCACGTACAAATACATGAATGCAGGTCCTGGATCGATAGCTGGAGCATTCGTGCATGAAAGACATGGCAAGGTCGATTTGGATGGAAACAGTGTGCCAAAATTTAGGCCTAGGCTGAGTGGATGGTATGGTGGGGATCAGGAGAGCCGATTCAAGATGGACAACAAATTCCGACCAATTCCTGGTGCTGGTGGCTTCCAGTGCTCGAATCCGTCCGCTATCGACTTGTCAGCGCTCTGTGCCTCGATGTCAGTATTTGACAAAACATCCATCGACGCCCTTCGGCAAAAGTCTTTGCGGCTGACTTGCTATCTGGAGCATCTGCTCGATCAGGTACAGGAAGACAGCAGCGGGAAACCTTCCTTCCGGATCATCACACCACGAGACGCCAAACGCAGAGGCACACAGTTGTCGGTGTTACTGCAGTCGGGCTTGTTGCCGCAGGTTGCTGCTGCGTTGCAGGATGCTGGCATCATTTGTGACAAGCGGGAACCAGGCGTGATCAGGGTAGCTCCTGTTCCAATGTACAATACATATGAGGATGTTTGGAGATTTGTAGAAGTGTTTGCTGCAGCGCTTAGATAGAACTAAAGCCCACGGATGAGTTTTCAGTATCACAAAATCGGCACAGTCGAGCTCGCTTTTATTCATCTCAATCATAGAGATCACTGACCAAAACTACGTTAAAGCGGCCGTTAGAAGAACCTGTTCGACTGCCGCTGGGCCAAATCCTGCGCTTTGTTTGTCGCTGCTTGATGTTGAAGTGGGCTGCCCAAAGGACTTGCGCAGTGTGTCTCAGCTCTAGCATAGGCTGAAGGTATCGGCTGCCATCGAGGAACTAAAGCTGTAGACACAACATTTTCGACTGCTTCATATGCCGGGCCCGACTGTTGAACGTTTATCATTTCGTTCACTTCGTACGTTGAAGGCGGCTGAGACTGTGATGTCGTGTTTGTAGGCCAGTGTGTCCCACTGGTTTGCGGAACTGGTGATAGTATGATGTTAGAATGCACGGAGACATCATCACCTAGCATTACGTTATCCGGGAATGTCCCCTGTGCGAACACTGTCAAGTTGTTCAACCCAAGTTCCTTAGCTTTCTCTTCCCGCCATTGACAGCGTTGTTCATGCGTTCGCAGTGGAAGTCTCTCCCACTCTCTCGTCCTTGCAGATCTACTCCGCTTTGCATTTTTGTTACTGAAAGCAGCCTGCGTTTGTTCGACACTCTTTGTTGCCTGGCTGGTAACGCCCCCGGACAGTACAGATACTGTTTCGAACAGTGCAATTTCCGTTTCGAGGAGTCGTTGTTCTAAGGCGGCGAGATAACCCTCAGGGAAGCCTCTTTTGAAACTTTGTGGGTAAACGCAAGAAGTTCCTGTTCTTGTGCATTGTGTGCAGATCGGGAGCAGTCTATCACACTAGATGGAAATCAATACAGTGATCTCCCATACCTGCAAAGATTGACATGAAATCATGAACCAAGAGATAACGTCAGCAAGACCAGCAACTAGGTTTCTTTCCTTGTACAGCTTCCCGCTCACCAGCCTTTGCAAAGGATTTCTGCTGGATATCAAGTGAGGGATAGTTGGAATGCTCACCTTGCACTTTTTGTTCCGACAGGACTCGCAAGCTACTGGATGCAATGGAATAACCTCTATGCCTTTATCAGCTTAGCGTGCGACAAGATGGGGCAGATTGAATATCGTACCACCTTCGGACATATTCTTCGGGATATTTCAACAGAAAGATCGTTGTCCGTAACTTCAGGCAATGTGGCCAAGCTAGGACCTTTTTAGGTGCTTGAGAAAACTCGGTGCGGAGTAAGCATACTCCTGCTTTTTACGCTAGACTAGATGAAGGCAAAACCGAAAATCGCCAACTGTGAAAGGGCCACCAATGACCGACAGTGCAGCCACGAGCAAGGGTGCGATCTCTCCGTACACAACATCGGGGGAAGCCTCCTTTGTTATGAATGAAGCATCGACTAGTCGCAATCAGTTTTTACGAACAAGTAAATGTCCCAGCACTGCCGGCGGATGTAGTCATGCGCGGTTGGTCACTAGTGTCTGTTCGCAATGAGTAGCATAATGCCTTCATGTTGTCCGACTGCCAGCCCGACTTTGCCAAGCAAGCCTCTGCTATTTGTCGTTCGACAAAGCTTGGGCAGATACCTCACAGCTGCCCTTCAACACAGAAGGCGTCGTATAGATCCGTGACCTACTATAACGCTCGCATGCATCTGATGGGGGTGGTTTTCGGGATTTCCGCTCCGATTCGTTCCGATGCAAGTGACTTCGCAGTGGGTATAAGATGTAGAGTACCAGCAGCTGTTTCAATATTGTGGAAGGTTATCTTTCCAATCTAAGCCTTTTTCAATTCACAGTTGATGCACCATGCCCGGCCTCATTTCTCGATCATCAAAATGTCGGATAGGGATCAATGGCTTTGGTAGAATCGGTAGGTAAAGCATTCCGAATGCATATTGGAGCAACTATCGCTAATGCCAGTGATTAGGGCGCATGGTACTTCGTGCATCTCTTTTGCGTTCTGATGAGCTCGAAGTCTGTGCCATTAACCATACATGCGCATCTATTGACGATGTGATCTTGCTCTTCACTCACGACTCGACTCATGGTCCGCTCTCACGACTCATTCGTGACTCTGTTGATATTCATGGCTTGCCTAACGGCAATCTATCCATCAATGGCCGCGAGATAGCCCTGATATCTGAGCGTGACATCCGCGAGATCGATTGGGAAGCTCTGAATGTGGATTATGTTGCTGAGTGTACTGGGAAGTTTCGTTCCGTTGACCAAGCATCAACACATGTAACTCGGGGTAGAGCGAAGAAAGTGCTCATCTCTGCACCCTCACCGGATGCCCCGACGTTCGTTTACAAGGTGAACACTCCGATGTATTCACCCGATACAGGATCAGTGGTCTTTTCAAACGCGAGCTGCACCACAAACTGCCTAGCACCGATTTTAAAGGTTATGAATGAGCACTTTGGAGTTGCACAGGGTTTCATGACAACCGTTCATGCTTCGACTCAATCTCAGCACGTGCTGGATGGATACAGCAAAAAGGACAGGCGAGCTGGCAGATCAATCATGGGCAATATCATACCCACGTCAACTGGCGCGGCGGCAGCCATCAGCTCTGTCCTTCCTGAGCTGACTGGAAAGGTAACGGGAATGTCGGTTCGTGTGCCAACGACCAACGTGTCCATGGTCGACCTAACAATCTGCACGGAAACTTCGACATCACTTCCAGAAATTATGGCAGTGTTCCAGCAAGCTGCTGGGACAGTACTTTCAGGTGTGCTCAGTGTTGAAGAGGAAGAGCTCGTGAGTTCTGACTTCCTTGGAAACGGCGCAAGTGCAGTCATTGACGCCAAAGCGTCAAAGCAACTGAACGATCGGTTTTTCAAAATTATTGCCTGGTACGACAATGAATGGGCGTATTCATGTCGACTGCTTGATATGCTGGTGTTTATGGCGAACGCCGATGCTGGGATTGTGCAGCCCACAAGTGAGGACAATCAGGATTCTGTGACGACGAAGTCTTTAGTCGGGGTGCAAGTCAAGGAACGCATGGCCGCGGAAATTCCTGGCCGTTCTCGATTCACAGCGCAGTTGATGCCGTCAAGAAAAAGCTAAAACAATTCATAGCGCGATGGAAACATCGTAACTATGTATATTTTATAGAAAATATCACAAGGTTGTGGATATGTTCTCTGCTAAGATATTCAAGATAGAAGTCAAGAGCAGCATAAGCGGAAAGGAAGACCTTGTGGCTAAAGGCCTATAGCGTCTGCCGTAGGAAGCCGCTCAAGCCTATAATGAATCATTTTTGGCGTGGACGACACGCGCCTTAATGCCGTTGCCAAGCCTAAAGGAAACTTACCTTCGCTAGTGCCTAACTTGTGTCTGAGAACGCTGCGCGCTTCGATAATTGCTATCACGTTTGACTGGCCGCAACGAGGGGCGATGCATGAGCAAAATGAAGTCATCTCGTCGGATGTTGATGAAGAGGATAGAGGTGTCGCGTCGACACCTCCTCTCAAGCGTCGAAAGACTGGACATAGTCCCGCCAGCTTCCATGCCCGGGAGGTAGGTTTGATGCGCGATGGGACTGATGCGACCTCAGCCAGTTTCGTTGGGAGTGCCAGCGGTATTTACTTCATTCGTTCCGTGTATGGGGCTGTTGGATTACCTTCGACTGGCAAAACGTCGCCTGAAAACACTCTTGTTCCTGGTGAAGAAGATCGACTCACAACTGGAATTGAAGACGCCTCTCTGAGATCAATATGGAGAAACCAGGAGGTCGGCAACAGCGTGGGCGAAGAGTTCAGCTTTGACGAAATTGTTCACTGGACTAGCAGTTACTTTGACGCCTGGCATCCTGCATTCCCATTCCTTCATGCTCCAACAGTGCTCGAGAATCTTGAGAAGTCAGCGCAGGGCTTTCTAGGCCACGAGCATTCATGGGACAAAACCACAATAAAGGCATTAGTCTCAATTAGTTTGGCAGACCGTCGCCAATCTGGCCAGCGTCTCCCAAGGCCCATCTCTCCATCACTTGTATTCGAAACCTATGACGCTGCTTTAGACAGCATACAGCCCGCCGTTACCAGACCAGCAACCATCAGCAGCCTACAGGCTGTTATATGCGTTCAACTCTTCCTAGTGTCTATGCTTCGACTGAACGCCGCCTCGAGATTGGGCGGTCTTGTTGTCCGTATGGCGTTTCAACTTGGCCTCCACCGATGCCCAAATCGCTTCCCCTCCTTTTCGCAAGAACAGCAGTCACTTCGCAAGCGTATATTTTGGACCGTATACTGCATTGAAAGGCACATTTGTCAGGCTTTAGGTCTTCCGCTGACTATCCGTGATGACGATGTGGATGTTTGCCGGTTGAATCAAGAAGTTCACGGGACTCAGGTGTCGAGGCTTGCCAACCACGAAGCCGACGGTGCAGAAATTTCTGAGGAGAATGAAGCGAATTTTGATCCACGCCTACAGCTCCTCTCCTTCCTGGCTCGACATGCTGAAATTCGAGGCTCTATTATGGAGCTGAGAAACAAAACTGTGGCTGAACGAGACAAGAACAGAAGCACAGATATTGCGCTTCTAATTAATTCAAAATTGACCCAATGGTGCCATGAAGTTGATGACTTCCTTGACGAGGTTCAATTCAGTTCCTCGTCCTTTTCTCGCTTACATAAATCTGTCTTACAAACATCGAAGAATGAGTGTACAATAGCAATGAATCGACCTTTACTGGCGTCACCGAAGAATACAGTTCATTACACCGCTGCGGTTCACGCGTGCATCGGTGCTGCCAAGTCCATCATTACCACACTGTACGAACTGTTGGAGCCTGTGCATTCGAGCGACCATTCAGTCTGCTACACACCAATGGCTTGGCCTTCCTTTACCTGGGCAGTATGGATGAGTGCATTTATCATACTTTACGGAGCAGCGGAAGGACAGTGCAGCACCCAAGTGGCCAGTCGGCATGTGACAAGAAGCCTGCAAATACTTGAAAGGCTCGCACTAAGAGGTAGTGTATGGCCCAATGCATGCTCTGTGGCCATCAAAGATCTGAAGTCAAGTTTAAGTAAGAGACATGTGAGCTCTGGGCAATTGACAGCAAACTTGAACAGGGACGAGCCTCACAATGCTTCAAAACAAATATCTCAACAACAAAGTGGTGCTCGGCCGCAAACGGTTTCTCGTTCGGATGCACAAGACAATGGTTTGCAGCGTAGACTTGATGAACACAGTTCTGTCTTGCGAGGCACACCTGGAAGTACTTCACAAGAAGTTCCACAGACTGGACGAGTTGTCAAGGATGGTTTTCGCAACGGAGCCAATTCGCAGAAGTTGTACGCATCGAACGCCGGTATTGGAAGTGGCCAAAGTGTTCCGTTTGCGAACAGTCAGTTAAGAGACCCTATTTTCGATAGGACTGCCTTCCCCAATATTCAGCAACCTTTCATGAGCACTGAGTCAATGCAGGATTTTTGGGCTGAGACGAGCCTATTACCCGCAGATGTGCCGCCGTTGTCTTTCGGACCAGCTGATCCTCTACAAGGCTTCGACATTCCATTCTGGCTAGGAGAAGACAATTATCTTGCTTGGATGGGTAATGGAGGCTGAGATTAGCCGTCATGGGTAGATATGTTTCGACAGTACGATCTGGACTGCTATGGAGTACGGTTGTCTCAATGGGAAGCAAAAGGTTACAAGAAATACTGACTTAAAACTACCAACTCTGATTGCTGAGGACGCTAGGTTTTGTTCAGATAATGTCTCGGACTTATAAATCGCAACGACGTTGACTTGAACGGCTTAATCTTTCTCAATCCAAGATTCGCCTTGACCGATACTTCTGTCATGGCATCATTAATTGATCAGTATGCATAAAAGACAGATCCTTCGGCCTTTTCTTCCCTCAACTTCTTGTTGGTCCTTTGCAACCAGATACGAAGCACCCACGCCGAAGCAATAGTCATGAAGGCGAAAGCCGCATTGCTTGCCATCGCCGTCAAATATTTCGGCCCGTCGCTCTTTGGATACAAATATGCCTAAAGCAGTGTCAGTGATGTTTCGGAACGCGGTTCAACAAGCCTGAGCTTACGGTATAAATGTATGAGGCATTCGCAACCACATTTACAATGCTCAGTGAGACAGCCTTCTTTTCTGTGGTCTGTCCGAGCGTTGCTGAGACCCATCCAAGAATGACCGAGTTGACGGCATATGCACCCGAGGCGAAGAGGAAGCAAGATATGTATCGAGCGACAACGTTGAGTGTTGCGCATGACATGATAAATCCTATCAATGCGATTCCCATGCATCCTGTGATATGCCAGGTGCGTTCATTGAGTTTGCCAGAGGTGATGCCAATCATGATTCCGAATGCTCCAGAGACCAGGTATGGCGGGCAGGTGAGCACGAGGGTAATGGTCCGGTTAAATCCTAGACTTCCAACCACTGTTGGGAAGAAGTTGTTGAAGCTGCATGCGCTCAAATGCTGTGCAATTGTCAGCAAACTATCTCTTGTCTGTTGGGAAGAGGTCCCATTGAGATATGACTTACCATATTCTGCATAAAAGCCAGTACATAGAGGCGAGGGTCTCGGATTGCTTGCCAAAGACCTGCCTTGGCACCTTTGCTTGATGCAAGTCCGACTGTATCTCGCTCGATGCGATCGTGAGCAAGCTGTCGTTCAGCTGGAGTCAACCAACGTGTGGTTAATGGGAAGTCTGGCAACAGATAGATGGCAATGATGGCAACCCCAAAAGTCACAGCCCCTTCGATGATGAAGAGCCATCTCCAACCTGCAAGAGAGTGCACACCGTCAAGGGTGTTGAAAGTTGCTGCCGCTATCAGACCTGAGAAACTTGTTGCAATAATGTTGCCAGAGTACAGGATTGAGAGTCGGGTTGCAATCTCCTTTCTGGTATAGAAAAGGGAAAGCATGTACAATGCTCCAGGGTAGTATGGTGCTTCCGTTACGCCCAAGAAGAAGCGAGTGAGGAGAAGCCCGGCGTAATTGTGACTCAAAGCTGTGCATGCCGAAGTCACGGCCCACATCATCATGCACATGCACATATAAAGTGAAGGCCTCACTTTCTGTGAGGAAATGAGCATATTTGAGGGTATCTGCATCAGCAAATATCTGCCAACGTTAGTATCGTCACAGGCAGTTTGAATGGCAACCGTACTAACCCTACAAACAGGATTGATATACATGTATTGTATTGAGACCCGACGAGCTTGAGGTCTTTTTCGAGGTTATTGAGTCGGGCCTGAGCAATGGCATTGCGATCGAGGTAATTGCTGTTACAATATGTCAGCAACATGTATCCGTATAAGTTTGGGCATCAAGCGTACAGGAAGTACATGGCCCATAACGTCGGCATAATCCTGTAGTCAAGCTTGCGGACCAGTCTGATTTCGACATCATCTGTCTTAGCAACTGCCCCGGAATAGTCGCCTGCAGCACCAGCATCTCGAGTTTGAGACTTTTCCGTTGAGTCTTTGAGGTCTTCGACCTCGAAAGCGTTATCGTTCTTCTCCATGTTTTTGGTGATAGCCATATTCCAGTTCACTTTTGTTTCTCGTTGGTCCAGTGATGACTTGGTGATGTAAGCTGGATACTTATCTCGGATGTGTGTGCTAAGCAATGAGAGAAGGGCCATCATTGCGACGACCGACAAGCTTTATATCTTTATAGCCTGCGGCTCTTGGTGCCGTTGCTGTTGCGGGTTTATTCTCATCCCCACGGGGTGGGACTCCAGGTACTCGTGCTCAATGCAAAACGGGTCTTCCTAGGACATGTTTTGTCCGGACCAAGCTTTGTGGCTGTTTCTCGGTCATTCTGGAGTTTCGAGGAGTGAAGCGAAATGCGCTTCAAACCTCCGGAGCTCGGCATTTGAGTCAAAGGGACATCGAGGGAAGTCGGGTGTCTCTGGAGATCTGCTTATCATTGCGCCTGGTGTGCTCCTGAAGGGGGGAAAACCCGGTTGCACTTGATATGTGTGGACTACTAACTACTTTCCACTTGCTTTATCATAAATTTACTACTACGCTTAATTCATTGGTCAGAAGAACACACTTCCCGACAATCCACCACCGCTCGGTTACGATTCAAGCAGACCCGGACCTGCTTTTTGTGTCGTTCATCTGTGTCATCAGCCCCTGAACCGTCTCTGCTTGTTTTTGCGTTGAAGAAGCCACGACGTAGACCTTCGAGATACAGCTCTTAACTCGGCATATATCCTCGCACGAACCCCACGACTTCAGTATCACTCATACCGCTGCCCTTGCACCTTTTAAGTGCATGCTCTTGGTCCAACCTCCAAGTGTATACATTCATCAGATCGTCAGTATCAAGATGGACCAAGCAGTCGAAATTTTGGGGTCCCATGAATGTGCTGCAATATTTGCGAAGGTTCTCGTTCAGCTGCAGCAAATGCGACAAGGAGTGGTCCGCGGTCGTGTTCGTGGATGCATGGGACAAATTATGTTGATCTGGAGCTTCGTTGACACAAGATTGTCCGGTTGAGCCGCGTTCATGTTTCTCGGAGACGGTCTTTGCTGGAAGTGGACGAAAACCGATGCACCAGCCTTCAAAGACGATTACGTCGATTGGCGTGATTTTCGGCCAGTCTTGCACTGGGACACGATCACCTTCTCCTCCAAATAGAGACTTGTCGAACACTGGTATCCTCAATGTTTGATCATCGTTATCATTAGCATCCATTACATCTGCTATATGTCGCGTCGACGCGAAAAACTGCTCGGCGAGCTCTTCATCGTGGGTTCCTGGCTGACCTCTGGTCCAGAGCAGCTTATTTTCTGGGTTGGAATTGCGAAGCTTGACCAGGTTATCGTGCGTGTGATAGAAGTCGTCAAGCGAGACAGTGGTTGCATTCAGGTTGTAGGGTGTGCGACGTAGGAGTGAGACGAGCGCACTGGCATATGTTGACTTGCCACTGCCTTGTAGGCCTGTCAGTCCAACAATGACGGGCGCTGTCACTTCCGCTGATGATGCGAGACCGGTTGTTGAACTCTTGGGAATGACAGGATCGAGCAACGAAAGAATGTGTCGAGCGTTACCGATGATAGGGCTGTCGTCGTTAAGCATGATGCTAGGAGCCGCTGAGGTTGTCTACTTGCTGAATGGATGTGTCGTCGGCAGCCGGAATTATTCTATTCAAAGCCCTGGTGGTTTCGTTGACCATGCTAGGCATGTTCTTTTGGAAGTCAGGAATGAAACTCCTTACATTTAGAATTTGCTCGAGCGTTGCTAAATCCCTTGTATGCTCACAGCCTAGTCTTACACCTTCAACTGTACCTAGACACGAAACACGAATTGCATGGTGTGCATATCACAGTTGACAACACGAAAATGATCACGTATCCAATTGATGGAAGGCGGTAAAAGATAGTCCGTACACCACCGGGCTATTGTTGAGGCTGTTGCTTTCACCAATCAAATGTGCTTAAATGGACTACGCTAGGACAAAGCAAAGTCCGCTGTTACCAAACTCGGGTTGAGAACTCCAGACCCCTGTTCAGAGTAATCGCTCCGGTGGCTACTAACGATCAAGATGCGGATTTTGCCGGGTTGGTCGGCTTTCAGATTGTGTAGACAAGGTGAAGGTGAATACTTAAGTTCATGGGCGACCGACTGCAGGAGCTTTATCGTCTAGTTATCAAACACCACATTTACAATAGGACCTCAGCATCTTCAAAGACAAGATACTTTACTTCGGTCAAAATCAGAGACTTTATCATAAAGGCATAACTCCAAAACAAACAACGTCACTACAATGTCTCCACATGCCGTTTCAACGCACCCTACCTACTCAATCGCCACTATGGGTGCCGACGGCATCGGCCCTGAAGTGGTCTCTGCAGCAGTAAAGGTTCTGCAGACCCTCGCCTCCAGCAGTGGCACATTCTCTCTCAACTTCACAGACTACGACTGGTCGTCCGAGACTTACAAGAGGACCGGCAAGTACATCCCCGATGGAGGTCTCGAATCTCTCAAGCAGCACGATGCAATCCTTTTTGGTGCCGTTGGTGCACCAGACGTGCCAGATCATATCTCTCTGTGGGGCCTGCGTCTGGCAATTTGCCAGCCATTCCAGCAATACGCCAATGTAAGACCGACCCGCATCCTTCCTGGAACGTCCTCGCCACTGCGAAATGCGAAGACTGGGGATTTGGATTGGGTGATCATCCGGGAGAACTCCGAAGGTGAATATGCCGGCCAGGGTGGAAGGAGTCATAGAGGAGAGAAGTGGGAGACAGCAACCGAAGTTGCCATTTTTACACGTCATGCTGTGGAACGGATCATTAGGTTCGCATTTGAAATCGCTCAACAACGACCAAAGAAGCATCTTACCGTTGTCACCAAGTCCAATGCACAGCGTAACGGCATGGTGCTCTGGGACGAAGTCGCAGCAGAGCTCAGTAAGGAGTTCCCGGATGTCAAGATGGACAAGATGCTGGTGGACGCCATGACATGCAGAATGGTACTGCAACCTGAGAGTCTCGACACCATAGTCGCTACGAATCTCCATGCAGATATCTTGTCCGACCTCGCGGCTGCCCTAGCGGGCTCCATTGGTATTGCACCGACATCGAATCTCGATCCCACAAGACGGCATCCTAGCATGTTCGAGCCTATTCATGGCTCAGCGTTCGATATCACGGGTAAAGGTGTTGCCAACCCTGTTGGTACGTTCTGGTCCGCAGCGGAGATGCTTAAATGGCTTGGTGAGGAGGATGCCGCTCAGAGACTTATGCAATGTGTGGAGGCGGTCACCGAAAGGGGTGTCAGGACGAAGGACTTGCATGGAAGCGCAGGAACGGTGGAGGTGACAGATGCAGTTTGCGAAGAGATCCGGTCGAGTTTTGTGAAGAAGCTGAGTTGAGCATGAGATGTCGGGGATATTTTCTTCTGCGGGTTAAAAGGTATTCGTGATTTTTTTTGGAAATATGCTCTCGTCTTTTTAGTGACCTATTTAGAATCTCTGCGCCACGGCATTCCATGACGCTGTGTCACTGCTGGGGACAGCACACAGCAAGCAGATCCACATTCAGTGGAATTCATGTCGAGGGACATTCATTGTTATGTTGTCCAATGTCTCCAGATCTTTTCACATTGTGTCTCTCAATCATCTGTCCAAGTGAACCAGTCATCTGCATTGCCTACAAAGTCTTGACCTAAGGCAAAGAAGTTCTGAGCTAGGAATGGAGTATCACCAATCTGCTCGACTGACTGAGTGACATTTGAGCGAATCCCAACAGTGTCCTGGATTTGAGTGAACTGAGGGTGGACTCCAGCGACTTGCACCGGTGTTGAGCTTGTTGATCCAAACGCCTTTGGTAAGGACTGTACACGTGTCGGCTCTGGAATAGGATGACTGCTTAGTAGTACCTCCCCGTCTGGTGTTGAAGCGTGCATTAGCCGCAACGAGGCTCCAAAGATGGTGTCCACACTATTGGATGCCGTTCTGGCTTGTGTGTCATCCAGGATGCTCCAGAATGCTGTTAGATCCACAAAGTTACTCAAGTTTGATGAGCTCTCTGCTATTGAGGATTCGTAGGCACGGGACACTACTCGCTCAAATTGACGGAGACTGGTCGCCTGCTCAGTGTCAACAGTGTTTCTGGTGTGGAGTTTCTGCACTCACTAATTGATTCGCATGGGGCCAATACTGGCCTAATCCCTGAACAAATGTAAGGCAAGCTGAGTATTTGGCCTGTCTTTCAGTGCGCGTTTCGGCGTCCTCCGTGTAGCTCTGCTGTAGGAATATCGTTGCGACAATCGCAACACATCGACAAAGGTACGGGTCACTGAATTGAAACTGTTTCTCATTTGCTACCTCGAGGAGATGGATGATCCACTGTAGAAATTAGCAAACCGTTACTGGTGTAACCAGTAAAGCCACAGTGTCAACCATAGTTCAAACTGGTGTGAGATTTAGAAAGTGCTTCACTTACGTCAGTATGAGACGATATAAGGTCCGCGGTGTGTTGGAGGAAGAGCTCTGGAATTTGGTTGACACGAAACCGGCGTACATGAATGCTCAAGAGAAGTGGATGATTAAGTGTACACACAATTGTGTGATAGATGATTTGCAAGTATAGCCAAGGGGCCCAATAGCTTCGGTTGACAGACAAGTCTGATATCTCGTGATCCGAGAATCCTGATGGCTTGAATCGATGCTTGTATGGCAATCGCGATTCCAGTTCCATCTGCCGTAGCATAATCTTGTGATACTGAGATTGGCCTGACCAGGGTGGATTTTCGTCAAGCTTCCCACGATAGTGGATCCACTGACGAACTTCATACCAAGCTTCCGTCATCTGTATAGCGTATGCTTCAACGCCAAGATCAGAGGATGCTTCTTGGGGTCCGCCGTTACTTTGGCGCGTTGTTGACGCCAGCTCGTTCGCGCTACTGAATTTGGGATACCTTAAGTATCTTGTATCGATCGCGAGAGTCATTGATCCGCAGCTTCCGGACAAGTACTGAAGCATAACGATGCTCCAGAGACACCGATTATGCTCGTCACCTTGAGTTAGGGGTGTTTTGTGCCGACTGTAGAGCTCAAGTCTTGCGCCACGCGCCAACTCCATTGCCAGAGATAGGTGAATTCCGGATTGCTCTCGCTTGCCATCTGCAACCTGTTATCACCAGGTACAAGAAGATCAGGGTATTTCACACACCGTTGAAATCGCTCATTGACAGTAAGCATAAAGATTGCAGGGTCGAAAGCTCAACATTGCCATCTGCAATGCGCTTCGTTACAAGTCGTCGTGCTGATTGCAAATATGCTATATGTTTTGCTTGTTGTTCATGGCCAGGTCCGCCTTCAGGGTCAAAACGTAGGGTGAGTCCGGTAACGCAAAGGCGGATCTCAATATCCCTAGAGTTGATGGTAGTTATGAAGTGAATGGGATCAAACAAACAAAGCGGCTGGCAGTGACAGAACTGCAGGTAGAGTTTAGCAGATTTTCGAACCACATCGGGGGCTGGAATGATACTATGGTAGTGTAAGCTTTTGACTTGATACTAAAGATGATAGACATTGCGAAATGTGACATACGGTTCGTCATTCGAGGCGCGTTCTCGACTGTGTGCATGCTCGTCAAGTGCACGTAGTGAGCGAGATGAAGCGAGCCATCTGAACTTGTGAGTCGACGTGCTCAGACTGGTAGCGAAGAGTCTGTACACACCGGACTTGGTCAAGAACTTCCGTAACCTTCTCATCCAGGCCTATGACACGATCTTCCTGTAAGGTCTAAGTTGATGCGAGTACGAACATGAGTATCACACTGACCAGGCCGCCTGCCTCGTTGCTGGAATTTTCTGTGTCAGGGACAAATTGGTATGCGGCAGCAAGGTTTGGAACATCATGAACTCCTTCGACCTCGGGCGCTCTGCCACCTGACCAGGTACAATCTTGCCTGAGTCTTGAGCAAAGTGAACATACGGGTTTTTCTCCTGAGCATCCTGCTTTCTTCCGGCTTCGGGTTCTCCATCAGAATGCATCTCAAAAGCGAAACTCGGTCGAGTAGCCTACCGACATCGATCACATGCCTCGCGCACGCGCTTTCTAGCCTTCGTAGGTGGACTATTCATCGCAAGCTTGCTTCGTATTTCTGGCAGGCACTTGAGCTGGATAAACCGGAATATATCTTAACGCTACAAACGATCAAATATGACTGTACGACTCCGAGCTCGCAATCTTTACCTATTCTTTGCCATCACGGTACAAGTCAGGTCTTAATATCGCGTCGTTTTGTCGAAAGACGCAGCATATTGTTGGAGAATGGATGTGAAGTCGTACAGATGACGAGATAACGCGTTTGACGCGCCAAGTGGAACCCTGCTTGCATGACGGGTTTAGCGTCATTCCAGCTTTGAAATTGAAGCGCACCTTTAGGTCTTGATTGTCGTAGCAAAAATAGGTTTGTACGCGAACTCAACTGATAAGAACCAAGAGAATGCACTGGTCGAATTACAAAAAGTAAAACTTTGTGTACTTGAGCCAGTGACAAGGCTGACAATCCCTACTGACTGAATTTTGACACTCGCAGCATTTGCCACGCGGAAGCCTTCATAATGCTGGCACTGAAGGGCTTACGCATCGAGCCAGCAATTGAGGCAAGATGTTTACTGGATCTACCAGACGAGTTGCTTGACCAAGTTGTGTATCACATCTACCTTGGTGGCGGTAGGTTCGTACGTGACGTGTTTCCCGTTTCTCGGGTTTGCCGACGACTGCGAAAAGCTGCGGCAGCGATACTCTTTGACACTCTCCATGTTAGGATGACGAACGACTACGTTGACAAGAGAACTTTCAACATCTTGTTACACCTTGAAATCTCGCCATATATCGCCCCAAATGTTCGTCACATCCAACAGGATGACAGCTTTTGTTTCCGTGAGGATGAATATGAAGGCCTAAGTCTCTCGAATGAGCTCGTCAGAGCTGTTGCAGTTCAAGGTGTCCGACTGCTACAGAACGTGAAGAGATTGAGGTATGTTTTCCATGCTTGATTCATCGATGGCAATCTCCCTAAGCACAAGATAGTGTCGGCTGTGGCAGGAGCCCTCTGCTTCTATTATTTCAAGAAGCATTTCCGAACAAAACGT
Source organism: Neophaeococcomyces mojaviensis (assembly GCA_030247915.1). Taxonomy (NCBI): domain Eukaryota; kingdom Fungi; phylum Ascomycota; class Eurotiomycetes; order Chaetothyriales; genus Neophaeococcomyces; species Neophaeococcomyces mojaviensis. Next base: position 101,364 of record JAPDRQ010000061.1, read on the forward strand.
TTCATGTCAGAATCGAAGGTTGTGATTGCCCTCCTTACAAGAACGATGTTCTGTACGCCTCCGCGATGGCTCGTTTCCCTGAAGGTTTCAAGCAACATCAATTCGCACTCGCCATGCCTGCCCAAAGAGCGAATTGCTTCTTGCACGCCTATGCACTTGAGTGTCCAGAAGATGTCATGGCACTGGCTTGGAGCCAGCCCAAGCATCATTTATTGCCATCTCATTTTGAATTGGGACTAGTGAAGATATTCGACAATCTGCAGGAACTACATCTCAAGACTAGTGCAGAATCCGAAGCTACCTCGACATACATTCCCGAGATGCTTCTGAAATTGCAGGATCTAAGACGTTTATCACTCACAGGTTCGGGCTTCTGCTCCGAAGCATTGAAGGTAATCAGCAAGCTCGACAGACTTGAAAGCCTTCGCTTGAATGCAGGCTTGGAGCGGATATTTCATACCAATCTAAGAAACCATGACTTTGAAGGTCTACCTTATTTACACCTACCGAATCTGAAGAGCCTCGAAATTCGATACATCAGCAGATATTTGTCGATTGAGCATGTTGTGCCGCCCACAATTCGACATCTGCGACTTGAGTATCATAACAGAAGTGACAGATTAGGTGCCTTTGACCTTAGATGGATTGCAAAGACAGCACCAGATCTAGAATTTCTTGAGCTCAACATTGGCTCTCTTGCAAATCTTTGGCATCCTACAGCAATTGCGGGCGTCGACGTCGATGTTGAGGTTTACAGAATGCTCGAAGCTTTATCATCATTCAAGAAACTAAGGTTTTTGCGCCTTTTTCCATCCTTTTGGAGATCAACGGCAGGCTATCTCACTTTCAGGCAGCCTGTAGATGATGAACAGGCTGTGAGGATCTTCAATCATCTACGTCGTCAATGTCAAAATATGCAAGTGCTGACCATTAGCAGTTCATATCTAGATTATCAATCCAGACTTGAGGCGTACGCTCGGGATCTGAATGAACCAATGAAATGGATCGTCCGGCTATTCGGTAAGAAAACCATTCTCATAACTCATCAAGCCAGGAAGAACTATCATCTGGAACAAACGTGGGAAGGTGAAAGGAGGCTCACTATGAGAAATGTACGACGACACGGACGCAGACCTCATTTTGATGAGATCGAAGAATGGATGCTGCCTATGTATGAGTTTCCTTTCGATGAGCCTTTGCAGTGCCATACTTGATGAGCGCTGATGAGGCAATTCACGAGGCCATGTCGGCTATCTGGCTCGGATAAACGCGACAACACTTCTCCACTTGCTGCCTGACTTCTCCAACTCATGCTCAAGGATGCATTAGCCTCCCAACCAGCTAAGCCATAACCGAGTTCTGCGAACATTTCGATGATGTTATAAGCCCTCTAGACATTCACATATGCCTCCTCACACGGATCACTTCTGTCAATCGGCCAAAAACTATCTCATTTGCAAGTTTACGAGAACGGACAGTCATCTAAGTGCGACGAGAAGCTCTGCTAAAGATGCCTCACGCGACAGACTCTGACTATTCATATATCACGGTCACGCAACTCGCGCCAACATTTGGTGCTCTGGTTGCTGGCGTTGACTTTTCGAAACCGGTGGACTCAGAGACGTTCACCGAAATCAAGAAGGCCATCACCCAGGTAGGTACCTTTCGTGATGATTCGTACCTTTGAACTCACTTGTGTACCCAGTATGGTGTCCTAGTGTTCCGTCAAGCTGGCCTGGACGATGGTCGTCATGTTGCGTTCTCTAGACTATTTGGTGAGCTGGACGATGTCAAGCCGTACATTGCGATGGGCCGCAAGAACCGCTTTCCATATGACGAGCTCTTTGATGTGAGCAACCTGGACGATGACGGGTCTCTTACTAAGATTGGCAGCAAACGGCACCATCTGGGGTTGGTAAGTTGAGCCGCATCGAGGACAACCGTGAGTACGCTGCTAACGCCCTCAGGGCAATACCATCTTCCACGTGGACTCTTCCTTCAATCCTCATAGAGCCGGGTTCTCTATTCTACGTGCTCACGAACTACCACCTCCAAGTCATGGTGGCAATACAGACTTTGCAGATACTCGTACAGCATACCTTGACTTGCCCTCGAACCTCCTCGAAGACCTCGAGCAGAACGACTACATTGGAGCCCACAGTCTAATGCACTCGAGGAAGAAAGCAGCCCCAAAGGATTCTCCATATCTTCTCGATGTCAATCCAGACGACTACCCGTTTGGTAGGCACACTGTTGTTCAAATTCATGAGCCGTCAGGCCGTAAGAACTTGTATATTGCCAACCATATGCACCATCTCGAATACCGCACGCCAAAGTCAGCCGATTTTAAGCCAACCAAAGAACAACCCTTTGAGAAGGTGCCCGAACCAAAATCGTCGGAACTCATTGAGGCTCTGCTGAAGCATGCAACACAGGACAAGTATGTGCTGAGCGTTGAGTGGCAGAATCCCGGTGACCTGATAGTTTGGGACAATACCTGCGTGATGCACAGAGCAGGAGAGGGTACGTTCATGGGAAAGTACAAGAGGGATATGAGGAGATGTACCGTCCATGACGATAGCAGTCAAGCTTGGGGCTTCAACGAGAGGACATCGAAGCGAATGGGCTTACCCTAAATGCTGTCAGCCACATGTTGTACTATGCCTCAGGCATCAAGTGGAGAAGCTCTATTTCTTAGAGCCACACCAATTGTGGATTAGCGTAATGAACTGCGGCCGCCAGTTTTCTTTTTTTATCCCGTTCATGGTCTGCTGTCTAGATTTCGACTTGCATAGTTGAGCATGCTTTGTGTATGATTATCACGACAATACTCTTGAAATCCAGCCATCATGACGAGAAGTGATTATCTCGGCTTAGCTTTGAAAAAGGGCTCGTTTGATCCTTCAAGGCAGATGCAGCAACACAGGATAACCGTTAGGCTGCATGCACGATAGTCTTTTTCTGCCTGACCTTAGGGTTTCCGTGTGCACCAAGCCGCAGAACCTCAATCTGAAGAGAGATCATCAAGACGCGTGCTCCAACACTAAAATGTCTTATGCTAGCTTCAGAAGTGATTTCTTCTCTATACCAAACATCCCTGATGTCCTAGATTATTAATCACAATACCTATGGCAGACCCGCTACCAGCAGATACAGGGAACAAGCCCGTGACTAATAATCCACACGAATCTCAAGATGTGGTCGACGAGAATGGGCAAGCTGATGAAGCTGTTGACGATAATATCACACGATCCACAGACATCAACGTAACCCGAACCGCAGAGGATCTTGCCGAGGGCGAAGAAATCGAAGATGTAGAAGTCGAAAGTGAAGAAGCCAAACAAGACTGGAAGCTCCTTTGCGAAGCAAAATCCCGTCTCCGTGCTTTGCCCCCAGACCACCAAGATATTCCCAAAGTAATGCTCTCGATCGTCAACCACATGGCCGATTACCACGTGTCTGCTCGTATCGTTGGTGAAGGCCAACTCATCCACGCCCTTGATATCGCTTCTGAAGCCGAAGGCCTCGCTCCCTCTGACGACTTTTGGCGTGGGTCAGCGATCTACTCACAGATGGCCGTATGCTACACGCTGTACAAGCAAACGAAGAACATCGACTGGTTGCGACAGGGTGTTGAACTTGGCAGCGAGACGGTGAAATTCATGCAGGATCGAGAGGATGATATCAACCCCGTATTCTTTCGAGTTCTGTACAGCGGGAAGTGCGAGCGGCTATCAGAAGGGTTTAAGATGTTGTACGACGTGGAGGCTGAGCCCACGCAAATCGAGAAGGCGGTCCGGTGGCAAGGAATAAGTGTGGACTCGACGGAGCCAGATGACTACCAAGAGGATGGCTTGGGCAAGCGATACTGGCGCTTCAAACTCTGGTGTGACCTATGGGTTCGCTTGATGGATGTCCGAGACGATCTCGCACTCTCAGGCGTGATCCATCTAGCAGCCGAACACCACCCTTGCGACATCAGGAACAAGGAAATGCGGTCTGCGTGCTCCAACTTCTTCAACGTCCTCGCGCTGGAGTGCCGGCAGTGGGCTATCACGCGCAATCCTGAACACCTCAAGGCAATCTACGACCGGACTAAGGATTTGCTGAAGTCGGAAGCAGAGGACCGCTCATCCGACACCGAACCCCCAAAATATGCCTACGACGCCGAGAATCCAAAACATGTCATCCGCCGTGCCGCTAAATTTTTCGACTGGTACTACGATGTCGAAGAGTCAGAATCCTCTTGGTCCACCCATCTCCGCACTATCGAGACCGCCATTGCGCTCTGGGAGCAAGTCCACGCCGGCATTGGGCGAGAAACCCTCGACGACCTACAGGAGGACATGTACCCCGTGCTCCGCATCCGAGATCTCTATTGGCAGAAGTACCGCATCACCAATGTTGCTACTGACGGCTGGCGCTACGATGACTTGAACTATGAAAGCACGAATATGAACGTCACCATACAAATGCTTGGGTGCGTACAGGGTGAGACCAAGCGGATTGATCAGATCAGCGAAGGGAGCAGTGCGTGTACGATAGGCAGTAGTGTCGTTACAGGGCAGACATACACGATTTGGAGCAGTACACCCGCGACACTAGTAATGGATATGGGGAGTCAGCGGTTCAAATTTCTTCGTAGAGGAGATGATGGACCACCCACGATCGAGGATTGGATTTCTGGACGGACAGATGATGGGAAGTTCATACTCGGGGGTGCCATTAGGGGAAGGGATGATGATGTGTTTGAGTTTCTCAGGAGTTATAGCTCTAAGCCAATTCCCATCGAGAAGGGTGGAGACGGAGGTAGTAGCAGGGAGGCTGATAGTTCAGGTGGCAATACGTAGCAGGGACAAGGAGAAGATGAAAGCACAGCTGAGGTCAATCCTGCAACGATTGAAGTTAATGGCACAAAACTAGATTTTTGTTTTGCAGTATCAAAATGATTCTCCCGCCCATTGCTCTGCAGGATCTCGATCGATGAGGAGTCTCCAGGCAGCATTGAGCTGAATCAGCTTTGTGCTCAACGATGTGTTCACGCCACAATTCGTGTTATTGATATGAAACCGAATCACCCTGGTACTGATCATGGTGGCGATGAGAAAGGTACTAGAGTATCGCTGGGCTCTATCTCCTGGACAAAGAGCGTACGAAGTCTAGACGATATTCCGCTTACTTTGAAACAGCAGGGTGGACTTAATTGAGCAGCTGCAAAGTTGAAAATCGCCCACTACCTAAACTTAAGTGTACGAGACTAGACTCTTTCAAGACTCGCTCGGTGCGCAGCGTTCTCGGTCAGCACCGAGTCTTCGTCCGACGACCGAGTGCTAAGTCCTTGAGCTTGCCTTCACTAGCTTCAGCTCGCTGCAGCAACCGGTCACTTTGCCTGCCAACAACTTCTCCACTGAGATTTCTCCATAGAGTTCCTTTTTTGCACTCCACTATACCTTCCTTACTGGAAGCTTTTGCGGGGGTTCCAATAGCTACCATTATTATTGATGTGCCAATTTTGAAGCCTAATGTCTAGCACTGATGGTTTGAGCCAAGAGCCAGCGACATCAACAAAGAGAAAGAGAGTGGACAGTCCTGCGCCAGCAGCTCGCAATGATGTTCCGAATGGTGATGATGAAGGACCAGCTTGCAATTCCTGTCGTCGCAGGAAGACAAAATGTTCTCGAGAACAGCCGTGTGCTCAATGCGCTCGGCTGGACCTCGACTGTTACTACAATGATCCACGAGAACGACCAGGCGTGAAAACAGGTGCGATAGAATCGCTCAACCAACGTTTGTCCATTCTCGAGCAGATGTTTCTGGGTCAAGGGATACTTCTCGAACCAATTTTGAAGAAGGCTGTTGGGGCCGGTGGCTCGACTTGTTCAACAGCATCGGTGAAGGACCGCGTGAACGCCGTGAAGGAGTATTATCTTGCTGCTGTGAATTCTCCTGTGGGGAGAAACGAATTCCCGGAAACTGATTTCCGAAATGACGGCCAGAATCATAATACCTTCTCCCCAGGGATGCAAGTTGATTCTCTTTTGCCACCGATGAATATTCTGTCCAAACTGGTGCTGATATACTTCGAGAATCTGCATCCATGGATTCCAATCTTACACGAGAACACCTTCAAAGAGAGATTTGCAGATCCTTCAGAACGTTCGAAGCTCAAGACGATTTTGCAGGCAATGACAAGTGTCTGTTTGCGCCACGCGGAAAATCTAGGCTTGAGCCAAGCAGAAAAGCTCAACTGGAGTTTGAAGTGCAGGAATGCAGTCGTTTTAGCTGGGATGGATCGCTTTTCCATTGCGAATCTGCAAGCATTAATCATTGTTTCATTCGATATCATTGGAAGTGGTCGAGGTCCTTCGTCCTGGAGTATTGTGGGCTCAATGGCTCGGACCGTTGAACACCTCCAACTCAGCAAAGAGGATGACAACATGGCTACGGATCAGACAACTAACGGATACATGATAACACGAATGAAGTTTCTACAGCGGCCAAGGAGCTGGAAGGAGGTGGAGGAAAGGCGACGAGTGTTCTGGAACATTTTCCTAATGGATCGTTTCTGCAGCGTAGCGACCGGCTGGAATAACAGTCTAACAAGCGAAGATGTGAAGCGACGATTGCCCTGTGAGGGCATACTTTGGCAGATGAGCAATCAGGTACTGACGCCATTTTTCGGAATTGTCGATCGTCAAGTGCGACCTCAGGAAGGCCTTACGCCCACAAGCGACATTCGAACTGTGGACAGCGACGAAATCGAAAACATTGGCGGCTTTGCCTTCTGTATCGAGGCAACAGAGAACCTCAATCTCGTGACGAAATTCTTCCTACAGACTCCTGTGAAGTTCAATGACGCACACCATATGCAGATGTGGCTATTGAGCTTTAAGGAGCTTGATCTCAGACTGGTACGGTGGCGTGCCTTCCTCCCGCCTCGATGGCGAAATGCTTGCGTTCTGAATCAAGATGGTATCATGGACCCGAATCTGACTCTTGCACATATTTTGCACAACACCGCAGTCATTCAACTTCACCAAGCTATAGCATATCCAGTGGCCCAGTGGTACCAAAAGCACGTGAAGCTACCTTCAGACCACTCTGCAGAAACTTGTGTCGCAGCTGCTCGCGAGATTAGCAACATTGCAACTCAGTTCCTCGCCCAAACAACCATCGTCATTAACCCACAGTTTTCGTTCTGTCTTTTCGTCTCTGGAAGAGTACTGCTCGCTCACGCTCGGCGGTATTCTGTAGCACGAGATGGCACTTTGGATACTATCATTGACTCTCTAAATGACATAGCGAACCGATGGCATGGTTATACAGGAAACAGTGATGGCGCATCGCAGTCACTCGCCTCACAGTTCGCTCGAAGACTTGAAGAGAGCAAGACAGTTGTATCAGGAGGCCAAAGTGTCGTGAATGAAAAGGCAAGTAAGACTTTAGACATACGTCAGGCAGTCTACTCGAATCATGCGGATGCTTCTGGCGAAGCAAATGGCTCTGAAGAATCAACAGACGAGGCAGATGAGTTGCAGCCGCAGCCGTCAGAAGCAAAATCCTCACCCACCCAACCTGAGGATTATTTCTCCGACTCTATATCCCTCGCGTTCCCACCAATGCCGGCCGGACTCGACTTCCCTTATTCCCTACACAGTGGTGATGCTCCTCAAGGCCTTTTTCAATCTGTAGCAACACCAATTGCAAATGCATCATGCTCCCAAATGCCATATGGACACAGTATGTCTCCCTCTGGGCCTTCCAACGATGCTCATGGTCCGTGGAATGTGGATTTCGGAGGGTGGTCCTTTGAGGATGTAAGTTGCCTTTCCCTGCCTTTCTGAATTTGTTGCTAACCAATAAAAGCCATCCAGAATCAGTACCTTCCAGTGAGCAGTTCTTGTTGCAGCCTGGTCACGCTTGTTGTTGCGCCTTCCACGTGCTTCCAACACCTTGGAGCAAAAAGGAGGATAAAGGAAGAGAAGAGCATTCTTTTACTCCACAAGGGCATCCAATACGGTACAGAGTTACTGAGAATATTATGACAGCATTTCCCAGAGGGCTCGCTTGGCTTTAACATGCCCTCGGAAAAGCAGGCCATTCTATAGGATGCCATACTTGTGCTTGAAAATCGAAGCGCACCGATTTGAAGGAAACTTCTACACAAGCAACTATGACGGTACAACACGCAAATAGTCTCTTAGAGGTTATATGTTTCTATATCAGCCCCATTTCCAACAGCTTGTTCCCGATTGACAGGAAATAGTAGTCTGCATACACAAGACCATGATCAGACCACCTCCTCGGTGCAAACTCATAATTATTAATGGTTGCATGCATGACGATCGTCTCAAGGCCATCACCGAGATCAACATCTTCATCGCCAACCGACGTAGTAACAAAACTAGCCTCAAGGGACATTGAGGTTGTCACGACAGCGAAGAGAATGCGAAAGGCAGCCTCGAGGTATGTTCTGGACGATGTGTCTGCCTCATAGAGCAAGATCATGCCATACGCAGCGATCAACGCAGCCGACGTATCTTTGGGTCCAGGCTGTGGTGCGTCGAAATCCCAGAACGGAATGTTGTCCTCGGAAAGTCTTTTCAGGAAATAGTCCGCCAACCTCTTCGATGTGTCCAGGAACCTGCTGTCTTGTGTCCTTCGATATGCCTGCGCAAAGCCTGCGATTCCCCACGCCTGACCTCGCGTCCAGCAAGATTCGTCGCTGTAGCCCTGGTTTGTCATGCGGGAGCGCATCTGTCCTGTGTCTGCGTCGAAGTCGACGACATGACATGTCGAGTTGTCCTCACGGACGTGGGCTTTCATGCTCGTTAGGGCGTGAGTGGTCGCAATCTCTGCAAGCCTCTGATCGCCGGTAATGGTCGAAGCATGGTATAACAGGTCGATGTTCATCATGTTGTCGATGATGACGAGAAAGTTCTTGGAAGCGTCCTGGAAGGAATATCGTTTCGTTACACAGGTATCCCAGCTTCGGATGGCGCCGACTTTGGGATTGAAGCGTGAGGCAAGACTGTAGGCAGCCGTGATCAAGGAGTTTCTGCACTGTAGATCTTCATCGAGCTGCCAGCCCAACTGTGCCCACGGCTGTATCATGAACCCGAGGTCATGCGTGTCGAGACGAAGTGCCTGAGAATGAAGGTTTGTAGTCCACCAGTCCATAGCGTGTCGAAGCTTGAGCGGATGCGGTCTCTGAGCTACTTGCAACGGCCACCGGCGCTGACGTTCGTACAGTAGATACAAACAGCCGGGGAAGAAGCCTGATGTCCAGAACTCGTATGACGAATCCACATACTCCCGACCACACGGAAAGGTATACTCGGGATACATGAGCGGAGGCTCGGACTTTGACAGCGCCCTCAGAGCAACTCCCCAGATCTTTGCTGCCGTGCTTTGGGAGTACAGAGCGTTCTTGACTTCTTGACGTAAGTTCTGGTCGCCGTTGAGACCATTGAGTACTGATATAGGCTCTACTCGAATCGTTGCCTACTTTTGTGTCAGCCATTGTCGCTTTCACGTCGCGATTTTGGACTGTACCTCTTCCTTGGAGAGCTTAGTTTGGCCCGAGGATAAATCGAGCATCTTCTGTAAAGGAGCATAACTGCTGAAATGGTTGCCCATGGATAGAGGACCTTTGATGCTGCCCATCATGCTTTCACTTCGGTGTCTTTGCAGCAGGAGATTTTCTCAATGCACAGGACTGGATTTAGCATAATATCGCATAAGAGTCAGTGCTCGGCATTTCTGGACGAGTGTAGTGTTAGCACTATTTGCGTCTTCACTACTCCGGGGGTCGGTGCAAGGTTCGGGAGAACGCCCGACGACGGAACTCAGGTGGTGTCAGTGGAGTACCGCTACACATTCCTGGACCCCGGTCTTTCCCTCATCTCCGCTTTCTCAAAGCTGGAGTGCAGCTGCATTCTTTTCTGATCTCGTGGCCCTGCGAAGTTCCTCCGGTTCTGGGGCATTAGCGAGTGAACACGCCACCAACACTCGCTTTATATCCTTGCCCGGCTTCGGGTTAATGACCGGCCCAGCCTCCGTACTTACCTTCTGTAGCATATCTAGACTACATCACTTCTAATACAAGTTCATACTGCTCCTTCAAGTTCACGAGCATCAGCAGATCCCTCGAAGCGGCAGTCTGTTACAGAAAGGAACACAGTCAATAGCTCAACATGTCTGACACCAAAGCTAAAGTCATGGAGACATCCACAGATATCAGTCACCTCGAGAAGGCCGCACTCGACGAAGCTACCAAGCAACATGTACAAGCTGCTGATCAGGAGACGATAGCCTGGACTGCAGGCTCGCCCGTCGAGATCGATGCTGCCACCAACAAGAGACTGTTCTGGAAGATTAACCGACGTGTCCTGGTGGTCATGCTTGTTACATACTTTTGCCAGAGTCTTGACAAAGGAACCCTCAACTTCAGTTCTATTATGGGTATTCAGAAGGATACGAATCTTCACGGGCAACAGGTAGGGTTTTCCACCCATATTTCACAGAGACATCGTTATTCTGACTGTCTTTTAGTACTCCTGGCTTGGGACCATCCTTTACATGGGTATCTTGGTTGGCGAGTACCCCCAGAATTTCCTCCTTCAGAAGCTTCCCGTGGCTAAATTCTTGGCTGGAAAGTAAGTATAGGATGCCTTCTCAAATCGAGTCTGTACTGACAAGAAAAGTGTCTTCTGCTGGGGCGTGGTTGTCGCCTGTTCTGCTGTTTGTCATAACTTTGCCTCACTTATGACGGTCAGATTCCTCCTTGGTCTCTTTGAGTCGTGCGTGCAACCTACAATGATGATCTTGACATCGATGTGGTACACCAGAGAAGAACAGTCTCTGCTCAATTCACTTTGGTACTGCATGACTGGTGCGCAACTTATGGTATGTCAACCTTGTCGCCCGCACTGTCTGCACTACTGACGTGACCAGGTTGGAGGCCTCCTTGCATTCGGAATTTCCCACTTCACCGGCCACGACATCAAGTCCTGGCAACTGCTTTTTCTTGTGCTAGGTATTGCTACTACTGTCTGGGCAGTCTGCATTGGACTGTTTCTTCCAGACTCTCCAATGAGGGCTAAGTGCTTCAGCGAAGAAGATAAGCGCCTTATGGTTGAGCGAGTCCGTCACAACGAGACAGGCATTCAAAACAAAAAATACAAGAAGTACCAGATTGTAGAGGCTCTCACAGATCCGTTCGTCTGGTGCTGCGTTGCCTTAATTACAGTCGGCAATCTGGTCATCGGTGGCCTTGGTGTCTTCTCGAACTTGATCATCAAGCAATTCGGCTTTACACTTCTTCAGACGCAGCTCCTCAACGTTGCGCAGGGTGCTATCACAATCATTGTGATGGTCGGCTCCGCTCTGGCATCACAAAAGTCAGGCCAAACCTGCTTGATCATGATGGTGAGTTCAGAGCCGCTCCCACCCACACTACAGACTCGGCTAACATCCTTTTAGATCTGGGCAATTCCCGCTATCGTCGGAACAATCGTCATCATCAGCGTGCAGCCAACTCCATCTAATGCAGGCGGCATGCTCATCGCCTTCTACAGCACCCAATTCTTCCTTGCCGAAGGCAACATGATCATCTCGCTTATCACACGAAACGTCGCAGGCCAGACCAAGAAAGGCATCACCATGACCATGACTTTCGTCGGCTGGGCCACAGGCAACATGATCGCACCGCAGATCTTCCAAGCCCACGATGCGCCCCGGTACATCAAAGGCTTCATCACGCATTTAGGCGTCTACGGAGCGTTCTTGATCATAGTTGTGACTACGAGGTTGATTCTGATGAAGAGAAACCGGAACAAGGCTGGCACCGACCAAGTCAACCATGACCTGGCATTCGGTGATTTGACAGACAAAGAAAACCCGAACTTTAGATACGTGTATTAGAACAGCTTGCCTGTATGCAGCGTCGCCGGCTCTCGAGCACGAATAGCAGTCAACGACTATAGCTCGTTACGGGTTGTGACGAAAACCGGCAGTGCAGCCTCTGTGATTGGACTTCTTACCTACACTAGTACTTAATGTGCACATAGCCTCAATTCAGCCTCGTATTCTTCTGGCTTTGATAGACCACTGCCTCTCACAGCTTTCTCACATGTGATGTTTGTCGTATAGCATTCTCCCACCAGTCGACCTTGCCACCCCCGACCAGGCGCAGCATGAACGACAAAATCCCACGAAAGAGGACGCAAACTCGATCTCCAGATTTAATTACAGATTGGCAGGAGACGAATCAGGCTGTTTAGAGGGAGTTGTTCGTACTAGTCAGTTCCAGGAGAAATACCTTTGTTCAGTTTCCCTAGTTGTCTTCTGCTGTCGAGGGTTACACAGTATCTCGTCGCTTATCAACTAGATCAGTCTGGTCTGATCTTGCGTCAAGGCAGCATCTACATCAGATATTGCTTGGACATGTGCGATGCAGTTGAAGGATGGGCGAGGTAAATAAAATGTAGTGTTAATTCTAGGTCGTTCTAATTCTCATCTCCATCTCGCCCTGTTCAGTCGTCTATCAAAACGTGAATCCTGATCATAAGCCCAACCTGTACCTCGACGTCCTCTGTATCTACACCTTCGCAAAACGCGACCATCGAAATGACAAAACTGTAAAATGAGACGTAACATCGTAAATCCAAGTTCCCGAAATCGTGACTGTCCTCAAACGCAATCTACCAGACCAGAAGTAGCTCTATTGCCTGATCTGACGTCATAATTTGCTAAAACCGCATTGCTCGCATTACCGTAATCCTTTCAAAGTCCCAGCGTAACCCCCTTCCTCACCCCCTCCAACGCCTCCTTAACCTCCAACCAAAGCCTCTCGGCGCACTTCTCTCCCTCCTCACTAAGCACAAAATGACTCAACGCCGCCTGGTCAACAACTCCGTCATGCATGTACATGCCATTCGACTCGGGGCCTGCAATCAGCCCCGCAGCAATAGGTCTCCCACCCATTTCTCGGGTGCGCGCCAATAAAGCCTGCATGGTCTTCATAAGTATACCTTCTTCTCTCACCAAGTCGCTGTAGCAGAAGCCGGGGTTGAGAATGTTCACGATGACCTCGCCACGCTGCTCTTCAGGTGATGATGGTGATGTTTGTTGTGCGGTGATCAACGGCGCCAAATGCCGGAACAGTAGAACCTCCATCAGCTTGGACGTCATGTACCGCATCATCATTGTCTTCGTGTTCGGGTCGGACAGCGTCGCGAGGATGGACTGGCCTTCAGGCGTGTTCTTCTCGACGAAAGAAGTCCAAGCGTGGGTTTCGGAGCTCACGATGCTAAGACGCGGCTTGATGTTGAATCTACGTGCTGTCTCACGAAGCTTCGGCAGGACCGCCAGCGCAAGAAGGAAGGTTGAGATGACGTTGATGGTTACGGTTCGTTCGAAGCCCTCCACGAGTTCGAATTTGACGGTTTGAACGCCTGCATTTAGAGAAATCCCGTCGAGGCGATCTAGGTCTTTGGACACACGGTCGGCGAAGGCAAGTACTGAAGAAAAGGATGCCAAGTCGAGGCGCCAGACTTCGATGATAGAGGGGTCGCAACTAGTTGTAGCGATGATTTCGTCGCGAGCTTTAGCGCCGGCTTCGAGGTTGCGAACTGCAAGGATAAGTTTGGTCGGGTTTAGGCGGGCGATGTGACGAGCTGCTTCGAAGCCGAGGCCTGTGTTGCTGCCTGTAATGATGAGGGTTTGGCCATTGAGGGGAGTTGTGGGGATTTTCGGTGTAACGAAGAATTGGGAATATAGGAAGCCCATGTTAACGTTTTGAGGAAGACGCCTGCTAAACAATGTCTTTGAATCCTGGAGGATCAGTTGTATGTCCTAGAAGTGGATCGTCACCTGGAAATAGCTTTGCGTAGTAAGTCTCGTTGGAGTTTTGAAAGGCGGGTGATGCCACGACAATATAAGTGATCAAGGCGGTGTTAAAATTCGCCGCGAGATATAGAACTTGCCGGTCACACTCCACTCGGGGATTTCTACTCATTATACCATCATAGAGCTCCTCTCACCCGGAGTAGTCTCTCAGTTTCTACCGAACTTCGCAAGCACAGAAAGCCACGTTACTGGTGGCAGACCGGTGTTGTCATGGAATGCGCTCCGACTTTACCAGGAACGGTATATGTTAACTCCAGCTTCCGCTTGTTAATTGCGCAAAAGTTTCCGCCATTGGAGCTTGGCAAGCTTCAAGCTTTATTCAATACACGCTAGTGATTTCGTCCGCACGTTGTTCATCCGCACCCGTCACTGGAGCAGCACCCTTCGCATCGCTTTCCTCTTCTCTCGAATACAAAGCTTGATAGCACGAAGGACTCATAAGTTAGCCGGGAAGATATGTTTGGAGGGCGGAACGTTGGATTTCAATGGTCATTCCATAGAGCATGAGACTCGACAAGCTGGCAGTGAGCAGAACGTCCGTTAAAATAATTGTAGCCTTCCATTGCATCGCGACAACTTCAGAGAGGAATTCTATTGCAAAAGACATACATTTGCGTTCCCAAAGTCATGTTTGAAGACGGACTTAAAAGCTCAGCAAGTCTGGCGGAGCTGATGTACAGTCAGATTGGTTGAGGACGACTCATCGTAGATACGCAAACCGGGGTTGGTGGACAATATCACTACTCAAATATCAGGTTCATCAATCCTCCTCAATACCCCTCTCGTCCATAACTTCCTGCAATCTCTTGCCCTCAGCTTCAGCAATCATGCCAAGAAATCCCATGCTGACGTCTTTCAGCTCATTGTACTTGGTGAGAAGCTTAATATGTTCCGTCACCATTTGCTGCGCGTGTGTGATCGTCTCGAGATGATGCGCTGTACTATCAACATGACTACTAGTCTCTTCTGGTGATACCGGCGATTTTGACATGGCAGTCTCGGTCAACTTGGAAGAGTGTTGTGTTGGAACATCTCCAATTGTCGCCTCTAACTTCTGACAAGTCTCATCTAGCTTCTTCTGTGTCTCTCCCATCAGCGCCAGTGTCTTCGCAATCGACTTTTGTAGTTGCACAGCTCTGGACTCAGCATTCGCACCCGAAAGCGTACCATGCCTCTTGTTCATGGCCATAGTTTGGCTCACGTGCTGCGTTGGTGCTTCAGATCCTCGCGCTTCTTTTTTTGGGTGACAAGGACTGATTAGCTGAGGTTGGCACCAATGGTGGTGATTGTCTGATTTCGTTAGGCTTCATACTAATCAATGATATTTTTGCCAGACGCGCGTTGTGGCAATTACGGTTCAGGGGCTGGTGTCAGGAGGTCAGGCGCTGGTCTCGTGTAGCGGTGATCAGATCAGGTTAGCGTCGTTCGCCAGGGTGTCAAGGACGTTGATTACTAAACACTTTGAATGGATGTGGAGTGACAGATTGTGTCAAGGCGACCGCAGTGGGGATGGCCGTTACACGGGTTGGCCACATTGGCAAGTGGTCGGGATTTGCCTAAATTGCTTGGTTGACGAGCCGTTGGAGAGTGAAGAGTGAGATATAAGATCAAGAATACAAAACGTGTTTTGCTAACGCGGAAGGTACGGTGGTCTCGGGTAGACCATAAAGTATTTTCCTCCGATGCTCATTGATCAAGATTGATTTAAACAAACCGTACCCCTCCGGGTTTTAAGCTGTATTCAGCCTCCTCATAATCGTGTACTATCTATACATGTGCTTTCAATATGGCCACGTAGCCGGGTTGGCTGCTCAAATTGATATCAAGAAAATGATCCACTCCATACGCGCTCGCTGTGAAGCTTTGGTGTCTCGTGTAGTAATGCCCAACTCACAACATATCGTATCCCATTATTCCATTTTGTCCCAAAAAAAGATGAAGATGTGCAGAAGTTTCGTAGCTCGTGGATATCGTGACACCATGGACTCATGCCTCTCCAACGCCTTGCAGGCAACAAACGCTTGCAACCAAACAAAAGAAAGCTAGGCCTTGCTACTGTATGCTAAATTCTAACTAATATGCATAACCGATAACCTCAGGCTGTATAACATGCTCTTTGCGCTTCTTGCCCGGCAGACTCCAGCGTGTTTTGTTAATGCCCGTACCAACTCGTGTAAGTGTGACTCGTGGTTTGAGAGGCAGTTTATTCAGATAGGCATCAGCTTCTGAAAGTGGATTTGTATCTGGTTTCAACCAGTCGTGTGCAGGAGGTGTGATTCGTCGTGGTTTGAGAGGCAATTTGTTTAGATATGCCTCCGCGTCGGAAAGTGGATTGGTGTCTGGTTTCAGCCAGTCTTGTGTAGGCGGTGTGACAGGAGAAATAGGTGAGGGTAATGCGCCTGCACAGGTGTACTCCTCCACTGCTGACAAGGGAGCACTCTTCGAAATAGGTGACGGCGCGATGGCGTCTGAGGTGGAGCTGGCGAGCTCTGTAATAGCAGCTAATTTGGTGCTGCCGCTATGAGGTCTTGAACTGCTGCCCGGTATCCCAATGCCCATGCCAACCTCTTCATCGTCCACAATGACGCTGAGTCGATTGCTCTTTTTGAAGCTCATTCGGTAGCTCATTCCACGCTTGACAAGGCCAAGACCAGTCACTCGATCCTTCTTCGGCTCAACCAGCATCAATGGCTTGCAGGAGCCTTCGCAGTACTCTCGCTTGACGGGTTTTGGTGCCAGTTTAGCACCATCAACCGCCGCAGGAAGTTCGCAGATCTGCTTCTGCTTTGAAACCACTGGAAGTTGAGCATCAACCGAAAGCAGCTCGACCGCCTCTTGTATATTAATACCCGAGCCCGTGTCGCTCATTGCCAGCGCTCGTTTCGCATTCGCCTCGGAAAATCCCATTTTGTTTACTAGAAGGTTAACGGCTCGGTCGACAGGGTCGATCACATCTGGATCTGGTAAAATATCCTGATCGGTGTTCATAGACGTGAGAGGAATAGAATATCGTTTAGACTGATCTCGGTTCTGCATTGGAAAAAGGTTCGCACCGAGTTTGACGCTTGCATTTTTGGTCATGGCCAAAGGAGAGAACACCATCGGGTTTGTGCTTGGAGACAGGATAGGGGCCGAATATGCCGACCCGGTAGATAAAGGATCACAATCAGGTCGAATTTCAATTCGCTCTTGCTGATGACTAGGTAGTCCTTGTGGTGGCATCGATTGTCGAACGGCTTGTCTCGTATCCAGTTTGAGGTGACGACTTTCTGCTTGCGAGCTTTGACGGTGGGATGACATACCAGGCTCCACGACCGCCGGGTCGGATCGACTTCGCTTGTGAGCTTCTTTCATATTCTTCCTGAAGTCAGATGCCTTCCGCCTCGCTTCTTGCATCAACCGTTCTCGATATACCTCTTCGACAGCAGCTTTGAGGAAGTTTGATCGGCTTTTGCCCTTCGCTGGTGGTGTCCATCTTGTGACGCCAAGGACTTTGGCCTGTGCAAAGTCGCATGACGACAATGTCAAGACTGCTTTCGGTCCCAGAGACAGAACGTCGTTGATCCAAGCAATCAACAAGTCCGTATCTGACGCTTTGGATTCTCCAACGTTGTCAAATAAACCAATCCGTCGTGCTTCCTCTTCTTGTCCTTTGAAACCAGATAACAGCATCTCCAAGCACCGCCACATCTCGCTCATATCTTCAAGTTCCTTCAATGAAGCAGGAGAGGTTCGAGTCAGATCTCTGGATGACGAAGAGCTAGCTCGAGTTACGCCACCATTCAGCCACTGCGTCTGCTTCAGCAATGTGGCATCCGACATGGAGGTTTTGCCGAAAAGGTTGCAAAAAGTCCAGATTATCCATAGTGCTTCCTCTAGTTCTGCTTTTCGTCTTGGAGCTTCACCTAGTAGCGCGTTTACGGTTTCAGGTCTAAGGATTGATTGGCAGCGCCAAACAATGAAATCTACTAGCGCGGCGACTGTTGACATGTCTCGTTGAACGGACCTTAGTCGAAAAGGCGACGGCTTTTCAAGATGGCGCACGGAGTGTCTGAGTTCCCATGCTGCGGGTGATTGCTGGAAAAGAACACGGTCAACGAGGAGGGTCTCGTATTTCTGAAACGTCAGTCGAAAATCTTTGCTGACTTGTGAGCAAGCTTGAAGGTCAGCCACGTTATCCATTTGGCACATGATGCCGACCCGGATTCGGTCAACACCATCCACCTGGGGTGTCGGGAAGATACTGTTGGCCATCTTTCTTGAAAACGACTCGGAGGATGTCTTCCGCGAACCTGTAGATTTCTTGGCCTGCTGCTGACCGGAAAGGGTTCGAGTGTGAGAGTGGAAGCTTGCCGGTCTAGGTGACGTGGCCGGGCTAGCCGTCAATCCCTCTGCCATAGCTCGACCAAGACGTCCGCCCCTGCTATCCGGTCTTACGGAGTGGATGGTGCTGATACTGGTGTGGTCAAGCTCCTGAGGCTCTCTTGTCCGTGGGCGATCGTGTTGCATGTCAATAGCGGCAGAAAGTCGAGGCTCTGAGCTTGAGTGAAATCGTGGTTGTGTTGTCCTTCCCGAAAACCTGACCGATGCTCCTGCCAGATTTCCTTTTCTCTGTTTAGACCGCCTCTTCAGCCGCTCATGCAGCGCATTCTCCCGGTCGGACTCTCTAGACGAATAGTCCGAGGCCGAATAGTCCTCGGTCATGCTGGACGCCGACGACTTCCTCGTCCTCCGGGAGGAGGCATTGCTGTTCTTGGTGGAGGGATTCGAGGACGACATGCTTGATCTGAAGTCCATTGGAGCCTGGTCGCCTTCGGGTGAAGCTCGCATATACATAGTTGACTGCGATAGTTTCGTCGGCGGTGGTTCTGGGCGACGGACGCATTGACCATGTAGCTCTGGAAACCTGTTTACTCTCGGTGTCGCCGACAGCTCTGGTATCTGTGGTTGACGTCTGAGTGTTGTCCCTTCTACAGACTTGTTGCTCTGCGTCTCAAACATATTGAGGAAGTCATCGCTGTCGAGGCGCTCGAAGGAGGGAAGCGTCTGAAGGGAGGTCAAGCTCGCATTTGCGTCATCGTTGGTGCTCGAAGCCGTGGTATTCGTTGACAGGAGACTGAATCTCTTCGACAGACCCAGAGACGGACGATCCAACGTAGGCAGTCGCAAGAGGGACATGTTGGAGCCGCAGTGTAGGGTCGGTATGAGGTGTGTCGGTGGTAGGATTCACGACAATTGGTCGAGCAAAGCAGTTAACGCTGACCATCAGGACGTATGCTCGAGGCCAAAGCAGTGCCGCTCAATGCATCCATAGGCCATGCTTCGACCAGCATAGAATATGTTGCGAAATGGTGCGACAGAGATCGGTAGCTCGAGGAGCAGGGTGGATATGATCATGATCTGGTTCGGCAGAAGGCTGGTATATCAAGATTAAAGATGAGCAGGGATGATGCGTGGTAACAACCTGGCGAAACCTTGACCGTTGAGGAAGTGAAAGATCAACGCCACTTGCGGACTAAGAATAGCGCCTTCCCACATTTTTGGGTGATTGGCGCTTCCTCAGGAAGGCGGCATGCTTCGCCCATCGTGCTCGCGCTGGCTGTGCCTTGAATATGCGGCCAAAATACGTCTGCTCGACCATGTTTGCCCGATCGACAGAGCGCTGTGTGCCTGATCGATTGACCTCGATGTGTGCGCAACGAGCTGTGTTTTCCCCTACAAAATCCCGTTCTGACAGGTAATTAGAAAAGTTGCTTTTAGCGGCCAGTAGCGACTCGGCAAGGACTAAGCATGTCTCAAGCATGCAGCTGTTTGGGAAGCTGTTAGAGCCTCTTTAGGGCGGCCAACGGGTCATGACCTGCCCTGTCCTTGCCTAATCTGGAGCGCTAATCTATTGCTGGCTTTGGAGTCTGAGAAGCAGACCAGGAAGCGGATCCTTGCGTCAACATGTTTTCGCAGAGATAGCCAGCAATTTCCTCCACATAAGAACGTCGAGAAACATGGCTTCACAGATGTTCTGCTCATGACATGATTCGACGACAATCATCCGGCCTGAACACGCCACATTGTGCATTGCTAGGGAGGACTATCCGATCTCAAGCCGGAGAGTTCACATTGTTCAGTGTAAGACATGTTCACACTTCTCAGTGGGTAAGGAGGCGAATATGAACGAGGAGCGGAGACAGGCAGAATGGCGTGTTCAGAATGTCTTGAGGCTCAAAGGTCGTGATGATTGATTGCGTGTGCCCAACCCGGCATCTAATGCGCCGAGACCAATCTCCTTACTGTGCCATCGACAGCTCATCTCTCATCGACCCGCTATCACGAAGAAATGGATGACACCCGATCACGATATTCGTCTACAATCTACTCATCCCGGCACTGCGCTCTAGTCAAGCTTCCTTCGCAGCCAGCAAGCTCATATAGATACCCCAGAACAAGCCGACGGTCGATCCAAACAACGTTCTTTTGTCCAGCGGTACCACCGTGAAGCTGAGAAGCGAGACCATAGGCCATAGCTTCCACCCTGTCTGCATCAATGGCCAAAATTCCTACATCATCACGTTTGTCAGCACCTCGGACCCAGTGTCCCAATGTTTTGTGTACCGCATGAAAGATATGGGAGTGGAATACTCACCATGCGCACCTGGTCAAAAATGCCTGCAGCATCCTTGCCTCGAAATGCTGCAATCGCTGCAATGTACCCCACGGTATTTGCTGTGGCACCAATTGATTGGTCCATTAGGAACTTCTTGAGTGTGTTTGTTTTACTGAGCGACTTCTGTCCTCTCTCATTGATCTTGGTGGCTGGATACGACTCTTCAAGGTAGACTTGCCAGAGGATATTCGGAGGACAGCTGACCAGAGTCCATGTAAGGAAGAAAAGGAACGTCGGGATGTCAAAAGAGAACGCTCGCTGTTACCGGTCAGTTGCCCTGTTCCATCTCAACCGTACCATGCCTTCATACACCATCGTTTTGCGCCGCGATAATCTGCGCCAGAATATTCGAGATGCTGCTCAACACAAGTGCCTGCGCCGTGCCTTTGACCAGTAATGAGGGCATTTTGTGTGCTTGTACGCGATCTCTATAGTTGCAGGAAGTACAGCAAATGTAGCGTAGGAAAGATGCAGAATATACAATGCTTTACGCCATGTCTATCAGGTCGAGAGGTGTTCTTTTCGGGCATCCCAAACTCTTTGTTTGGGTGTGACGCAACTGATTGTGCATGGAGGGAACGTTTTCAATAATTGGCCCCCAGGGGCGTTTCCTTCCGAGAAAACAGACACCTCTTTTCAGGTTCCTGCCACTGAGGTGACTGCTGGGGTGGGTGCTGGCTATCGGATGAATCTGCCTACTGTAGTGTCTTGCTTGATTGTACTACGATCAACTCTTTGAAATAGACACTCGCCGTGCCGTTGATCGAGCCTGAGGTTGCCTGCACACATTCACGAATCCTACCGTAGTTTCAGCCTTGGCGCGTCTGCTCCATCACGAGGCTGCCTAATATTCCTTCTCTCGTCGAGGACGTCAACACTGTTTCACATCTTTCCCTCTACACCATCATGTAATCATGCCGGCGGCAAACGGGCAGCCGGCAGTCAAGCTGACCCTCCCTCTTCAGTTTCAGCAGGAGATATACAGCCTTCTTCGCAGTGAAGACGTCTTGATCATCCTCGCTCGTGGCCTTGGCTTACTCCAAATCGTCACAAACCTCCTTCATTCCTACGACGTTGCTGGTAATTCGCTTGTCATAGTAGTCGGCGCAGAGGACCAGGAGAATGAGTGGATTGGAGAAGCTTTGGCCGAGCATCATGCTACCTCCCGAAGTCCTCTATCCAAGGGCTTACGTGTCATCAATACAGACAAGGCCACCGTCTCCATGAGGGAGAAGATCTATGCCGATGGCGGAGTGGTATCTGTCACGAGTCGTATACTCATTGTTGACCTTCTGTCAAAGCTACTCGATCCCGAAACAGTCACTGGTCTGGTCGTGCTGCATGCGGAGCGGGCAATTGCCACAAGTGTGGAAGCATTTATCGTGAGAGTCTTCCGGCAGTACAACAAAATTGGCTTCCTCAAGGCCTTCTGTGATGCTCCCGAACCACTCATATCGAGCTATGCTCCCTTGGCAAGTATGATGAAGAACTTGTTTCTGAGGCGTCCCTCCATCTGGCCGCGTTTTCATGCATCTATCGCTCAGAGCTTGGAGGGCAAGCGGAAAGCCGAAGTCATTGAACTCGAGGTTCCCATGTCTGAAACCATGTTGACCATTCAGCAAGCCGTCCTTGAGTGCATCGAAGCGAGCATTAGTGAGCTTCGGAAAACAAATTCTGGTGTTGAGATGGATGATTGGACCACTGATTCAGCTCTGCACACCAACTTTGATGCCATAGTACGCCGGCAACTAGACCCTGTGTGGCACAGAGTCAGCTGGCGGACAAAGGAGATTGCAAATGATCTAACAACGTTACGTACTATACTTCACGCCTTGTTATATTATGATTGTGTTTCATTTCTCAAATACCTTGATACTGTTCTTGCCACTCATTCTCCGCCTCCGGGTTCAACTCGAAAAGATCAATCGCCTTGGCTGTTCCTTGATTCAGCAAACACCATCTTCCAAGAAGCAAAAGCCCGGGTTTACGCGGGTAATTTCAAGGATAGAGAAGCTCTTTCGTCAGCACATTTGCCGGATTCTCTGACGCCTGTTCTGGAAGAACAGCCAAAATGGGCGGTGCTGGCAGAAGTGTTAGCCGAGATTGAGACAGAACAGTATTTCAATCCTCAGCTGCGAGATGGATCAAACAACAGCATTCTGATTATGTGCAATGACCAACGGACATGCCGGCAGATACGAGAGTATCTAGAGTGTATGCATGTCAAGCCACTCCCACAAGACATGAACAATGGTGCGGCACCACATCAAGAGGAGGAAGAAGCAGGAAAAGCCTCAGCTGAGTTTATGCTTCGTCGTAAGCTCCGTGAATATCTCAATTGGCGTAGAACATTCTCGCTAGTCAGCGCACAACTGTTCGATGCAAATCAAAAATCCCTCAACGATATCAAGTCCAAGTCATCCATCAACCCTCGTCTCGGTAACAAACCACCACCCAACAAACGGAGACGCGCTCGTGGTGGCGGCACGATAGGTTTAGCCGGCCGAACAATAGGTGCCATAACAGCTCTCGACGACAAAGAATCCCAAATCAACGGATTAATTGCCGACCTACAACCTACAGAAGTCGAGTCTCTGCAGAGGGATGATGCTATCATTGACGACCTAACCGATGCCATAGAGGATCACTTCACCCTCTACGAGCCCACCGACCAAATCCTGATCCACCCCTTCAGCGGCGACGCAGATGACCTTTTACTCGAAGAAACCCGTCCGAAGCACATAATCATGTTCTCTCCTAATGCCGAATTTATCCGCCGCGTCGAAGTTTATCGTTCCTCCCACACCTCGTTGGACTCCACGACTCCAACAGCAGACCTCAACGTCCGTGTCTATTTCATCTACTACGCCAACAGTGTTGAAGAACAACGCTACCTATCCACTGTCCGTCGTGAAAAAGAGGCCTTTACAAAATTGATTCGTGAACGATCTACAATGGCCGTTACTCTGAATGATGCACCATTAAACCCAGAAGAACAATTTCTCCGTACAGTCAACACACGTATCGCGGGTGGTGGACGTCTAGCTGCAACAGCAGCACCACCCACCGTCGTTGTCGACGTCCGTGAGTTTCGGTCCGCATTACCTAGTCTTCTACATGGCCGTAATATGGCTATTGTGCCCTGTCAACTCACGGTCGGCGATTACGTATTATCTCCACAGATCGCAGTGGAACGGAAGTCTATCCGTGATTTAATTCAGTCTTTCAAGTCTGGTCGTTTGTTCAACCAGGCTGAAACGTTGCTCCAGCATTACAAGTACCCGTTTCTCCTCATCGAATTCGACCAGAACAAATCATTTACCTTGGATCCATTTGCAGACCTGACCTCCTCACTATCAAACCTCAAACTTCCTGACAGCGAAACCCGTGATCTCCAAAGCAAAATCGTCCTTCTAACTCTCTCCTTCCCACGCCTGAAAATCATATGGTCATCTTCACCGTTTCAGACAGCACAAATCTTCGAAGAGTTGAAGAAACAACAAGAAGAACCAGATCCTCTAAAGGCCGTGCGCATCGGGCTAAGCGACGACGAAGACGAAGGGGAAAGGACGTTCAATACTGGACCGCAAGATCTCCTCAGAGCTATTCCCGGAGTCAGCGGCAAGAACGCGTCGAGGTTGTATCTAGAATGTAGGAACGTGCAGGAAGTCGCCAACATGACCTTGGAGGAACTCGACCCACTGGTTGGGAGAGAAGCAGGGCGACAAATCATCCGCTTCTTCAACAAGAGCGTGTTCGACGATGAGAGTATGCTTGCATAAGTAGGGACCAGTATCAGAACCAACAAAGAACAACATTCAAATTCTAATATCTATCTCTTTCGTTCTGTCTTTCTTTTCTCGAAAATTCTTCACAACCCTACATGTCTCAAAAATACCAAATGTAATGCGATGCAATGCAAAAACACTGAAGATAACTTCCTCAATTCCTCCCTGACTCGACAATACTCTTCCCAAGAAAACCCTGAACCGATTTTACCCAACCATAACCTTCTCCTCCTTTTCTCTGCCAGCACCCGCATCCAACGGCAACGCCTTCTCCTGCCCCTTCAGCCCAGTATTGGAGTTACTACCTCCCATAAACGCCGCTTCATCCTGCACACCACCCTCGGGGGTCCAGCCCTGGACCGATCTGACCGGCACCACGTCCTCGACTTTTGTCACAGGCACCACGAGCGTGCGCCTGAGCTGCTCGACCTCCTCACTACTCAATCCGCATTTGTCCGTGAAATACCTCTCCACGCCGCCGAACTCGTCGTCGACCACGAGTTTCAGGAAGGCTTTGATGTTGCCGGCGCGACTGCCGACGATCCGGGCGGCTTCTTCGCGGGTCATTTTGGGTTTTTCGGCGCCGTTGGTCGCTTCGAGGACTTCTTTGGATTTGGTGGCGCCGGCTTGGCCGAGGCCGCCGGTGGCGATGCGCGAGATGAAGAGCGGGCGCCAGGAGCCGAGGCCGGGTTCGGTCAGTGCGTATTCCCATGCGATGGTGTCGTCGTCGACGCCGGCAAGCCGTAGAAGAAGTGCGGCGAGGACGCCGGTGCGGTCTTTGCCGGCGGTGCAGTGGAAGATTAGTGGCTCGGTCGGGTGGGAGAGGAGTTGGCGTAGGATCTGGGGGTAGGCGGCGGGTGAGGAGCCGGTGGACTGTGCGGCGTGGGTCGCGATGTCGCGGTAGGCATTGACGAAGCCGGCTGAGTAGGCGTAGGGCAGATTCGATTCGGATTGTTGGGCTGCCGTGTACCATTTTAGTTTGGTGGCGAGCGCGACGGGGCCGTAGTCTTCTTCGATGTACACGGGCGTGAAGTGCCGGGTTAGACCTTGGGGTTGGAGGGCGAGAGAGTGCGGGTTGGTCGGGGCGTCGGTGCTGGAGAGGTCGGGGAGCGTGGCGGAAAGTTTTTTGACTTCAGGCGCGGAGCGGAGGTCGAAGATGTGTTTGATGCCCAGCTTCTCCGTTATTGTTTGGTTGCCGGCTTCAGTGAGGAGTTGAGGGTGGGCACAACGGTACAATAGGCCGCGACGGACCATGGTCAATGTGGGGTTAGTTGATGATATTGAGGGTGTTGTTAGGTAGGAGGCCGCTGTGAGGTAGCCACCCATGTCTCGGAAGTTGGGCACGCCATCAACGTCGACAAAGGGCGGTGTTGGTAAGGCTGATGGAAATTCGAACCTATCTGGTAGTGGTGGAGGTTGTTTGGATTCTGCTGGGGCTGGCGGTGGTGGTTGGGCATTGAAGGCTACTGGTGCTGATTCTGCCATGGTTGGAAGGGAGGGTGTAGTTGAATTTTTGAAGTTGAAGAAAATAGCCTGTGATGACGTTGAGACGGTAGAGAATCGTCAAAATCTGTATATCGTTGTTCCTGTTCAATAGTGAAATGTGAAATGTACTTGTTGCCTCCACTGGTAGTTCTGATGGAAGCTGGAAGGTGTGGTTAAAACGTTGAACGAAGGCAACGACCGGCGATAATATGAAAAGCCCGAAAGACGTGTCCGTATTTCATACAAGGACTCTTAGTGCCCAAATCAGTTCGTCATCAAGCAGTGGGAAAAGTGTCAGTGTCTTTTAGCTTGAGACCTCCTCGACCGGGCATTGACCGACGTACCACCACACGTATTGGGCTCCAATATTGCAGGCGCAAAAGTGCGAGTATCCTTGCACGTGGCAGGAGACCCGAGGTGGGAACTTCACGATCATGTTTCGGAGATATTGGACCGAGGCACGTCATCCAATGAATTGCACCACCGTGGAGAGGACAGGGATGATTCATACCCATCTTTGAAAGCACAGGGCAAACACGAAGAGAAGGCAGATGCGAAAAGGAATGCTGGTTCGAGTCGGCCGATGAAGTGCTGAGTTCATGACTGTCAAGAAAAAATGCAGGAGATGCCGTATCAACGATCGGTGACCCTCCCACTAGGCACGGGTGATTCTCTCCTGGGACTAGCAACACCGCTCTGCGGCTGGCTCCTTCCCGTCCCCTTTGTACTCTTCTGCATCAAGCCAGCAAAGAAATCTTTCATGACCGCAGTATCGGTGTTCGCTGCCGCCTCAACAGTCTTTATCCCCTTGGGAGTGCCATCACGCTTACCTGAGATTCTCTCCTGCTCTCTCTCCCTCAAGCGCCTCGTTGCCTCTTCGGCATCAACATCTATGCCGTTGACATTGATTGAGTAGGTGCCGTGATGCTCCACCACCCTCGATCCGACAGGCTGAGCCCTATCATCTCTATGTCGAGAGCCGGTGGTATAGACTCTTCCCTCACCATTGAGCATGTCTGCGTCGTCCCTCTCGGCGAGTTTTTGTAGCGTTGCTTGTTGTTCTGTTAGGAATTCTTGTAGTGTGGGTACTGTTAGTGTGATTTGTGGCGCCAGTTTCAGCGAGTCGGGCTGATCGGGTTGCTTGGGGATGGAGGATTCAAAGAGTGCGACAGCTGATGTTGAGTCTGATTCTGGCTTTTTGAAGTCGATTGTTTGTTCTGGTGATGCTTGAATCTCGATGGACCACTTCTCGGCGACACTTTCTGCATCGAATGCGTCTCGTAGTATCCGGATTTTGCCCCAGCTGTCCCAGTTTGGTGGGACAAGGATTTTGTCGCGGTCAATCACGTTGTGTTTTGCCACGTCTCGTTTGAGCAATGATTGGATATTCAGGCTGGAATGTAGTAGAGTGCGCACATGATTTGCGTCGAAGCTCGCAGTGTAGCATAAACTTGCGCCGTGCTTCAGCAGGACAGTCCGTAACCATTGCAGCAGGAAGTCGAAGTGGTCCTCTTCCCAGCCTTGTTCCCGCTCCATCTTTTCGATCTTCTCGCCCTGCACGCAAACCACACTCAGGGGTATCCCCAGCTCTTCGTCCCACTCGCCAGGACCCAGCGGGAGCACAGGCGCAGCGGCAGCTTTTTGCTCAGATGACGGATTCTGTGCATCGGGCGCAGCTCTCTTCTCTTTCCAAGAATTCATATTCTCCTCCATCTCTATCTTGGTCTGGTCGTCCAAGCTCAGGATGACCTTGCGCAGTAAACGGATCCACTGGCGCAGCTGTCTCGCCCATTTCCACGGTTCTGACCAATCCAGTAGTATAGTGATGAGGGTGTCTTTTACAGTGCGTGGCGTCAACAGCGGTTTCAGCAACGGAGCAAATGCGCCAGACAGGTTAGACAGCATGTACACGTTCATTCGCGCCAGCACATCTTCCTGGTCTGCGTCTAGCACGTCGTGGTAGGTGTAGCCCAGCGCATACTTGTTCGACACCGGCGCCGTTCGAGGTGAACGTCTCTGGTTGAAACGTGGTCTGGTCGTATCTTCCTCGGGGTTTAGTTGTTCCAAGAAGTCTTTCTGTTGATCTGGCGTGCCCCCCAGCACGATCAGCTGCTTCTCTGTCAAATCTTTGCCCTTGGAGGCGCTCTGTAGCATGGGAATCCATATTGCCTGTTTGTCACCCGATCGGCTCGATGTAGGCCGCTTGGGCTGCCGTGCAATGCCCACCGAAGAGGAGGGAGGAAATGCCATCGTTGTTGCCATTCTGGAGGGTCAAGAGTGCTACCGGACCATGTTTGGTGTGATCAGGGATTGTTTTCGACGCGACTGATTCTGTGTTCTCTTAGAGCTGCAATGGCAATAAATGTAGGATGCGGCGTTGTGGTTGTTGGTCGCGTTCTTGGTGAACAGGATGCACAACTAAGTCTTTGGCATCTCCGCAGCATGTCGAAGGCAAGGACAACATGAAACACGGAGGTCCCTGCAGCTTGAGGTTTAAGCATAAATTAGCGTGCTTAA
Organism: Neophaeococcomyces mojaviensis; assembly: GCA_030247915.1. Lineage (NCBI taxonomy): Eukaryota > Fungi > Ascomycota > Eurotiomycetes > Chaetothyriales > Neophaeococcomyces > Neophaeococcomyces mojaviensis. The sequence goes on from JAPDRQ010000061.1 coordinate 129,723, forward strand.
AGCTTCCGTTAGGCTCAATCATGCGGCATGATCGTCATCTAGCAGGCACCAAGTACCGAAGATTTTCTCCAAGCAGAGCGCAAACGCTCGAGAGGACTCTACAATGTAAGCTATCAATGCCTCTCCCAAGCACGGCCACATCTTTATCTTCTGCACCATGAATGCAATTCGCCAAACCCAACAGCTCAACCGCCGTGAACTCGAAAACGCAACACCCCCGTCTGCATCCTGGCATGCCGACTACAAAGATACAGCCTGGGTCTACATCGGTGGCATCCCCTTGGACCTTAGCGAAGGCGATGTCGTCACCATCTTCTCGCAATTTGGCAATCCGACACACCTCAATCTCATCCGGGACCGCGAGACCGGTAAAACCAAGGGCTTTGGCTTCTTGAAGTATGAAGATCAGAGGAGTTGTGATTTGGCGGTGGATAATTTGACCGGTGCTGAGGTGTTGGGTCGCATGTTGAGGGTTGATCATACGAGGTACAAGAAGAGAGACGACGAGGATGAGGATACGTGGAGGATTGAGAGAATGGAAGCCGAACTGGAGACAGAGAGGGACGGAGGTGCAAAGAGGGCCAGTGACACTGAAGGAGAGAGCGAGGACGAGGCCAGACGAAAGAAGAGGAGACGGAGAATCGGTGGCGAAGAACGACTGACCATCAAAGAGAACGGCGAAGACGATGAGGACCCGATGAAAGACTATATGGCACGAGAGAAGAAGGAAAATCCGGACAGAAGTAGAGGAAGCAGACACAAACACCACCACCGTCGGCATAGAGACGACGAGGGAGATGAAGAAGCCCGCCACGAAAGCAGGAGACACAGATATCGACAAGACGAGGATGATGATAGCAAAAGCCAGAAGAGACCCCACAGAGACCACGATGACCAGGATCATGACCGGAGACGCCAGACCGGGAAGGACGATCATGATGATCGAAGCAGGCGTGACCGACGGGAGCGGAAAGAACATCGGCGAGACCATCGTTCAGATGAATCGAGTCCAGAAAGAACAAAACCATCAACTCACCAGGAACGCCAATCTCCTGAGCGACGACGACGAAAAAGATCGACAAGTCGGAGCATCGATCACAAGCACTCACGTAGAGATAGCTCTCCAGACCCAATCAACAAAGGCAAATCAGGCAGACCTGGTAAATTGAAATTCAAGGGAGATGACTGAAGGACTTATCTCAGATACCTAATTCACTTCAAACATGGACAAATATGCTAGTTACGATATCTCTGAAGTTTTCCTAACCTTGGAACAACAGACCAACATCCCCAATGCGTGGAACTCCATAATCCATGCAACATATGTACCAATGTGCTACATTTGCATATCTCAGCATTTGGCCAATCAAGCCCCACCCCTCCCCGAAACCTCCTTGACCAACTTCTCCCCCTCTTCCCTCAACTTGAATTTCTGCACCTTCCCGCTGGCCGTGGTTGGATACTCGTCCACGAAAAACACCCACTTGGGCACCAAATGATGACTTAAATGCTCTCTAACATAACCTCTCACGCCCTCAATGCCCAATGCCTCGCCTTCCTTGTTCGCAAGTTTTCTGACAAAAGCAGCAACAACCTCTCCGTACCGTTCGTCTTTGATCCCGACAATACTCGCGTCTCTGACCCCCGGATGCCCTAGCAGACACGACTCGATTTCTAGGGGTTGGATGTTCTCGCCGCCCCGGATGATCAAGTCCTTGATTCGCCCGGTGATACTCACGTACCCCTCGGCGTCCATGCTCGCCTCGTCGCCCGTGTGCATCCACATTTTGCCTTCCGCGTCTGGAAACAGGACCTCGGCCGTCTTCTCCGGGTTGCCCCAGTACTCCTTCATTACGAGATACCCGCTTACTGCTAGTTCTCCGCGTTCGTCGATTCCGAGAATTTGACTGTGGTCGTGCGGATCGACGACCTTGGCTTCGACGTGCGGAAGTAGTCGGCCCACTGTGTTGATGCGTTTTTCGAGCGGGTCGTCTGTTGTCGTCATTGCTGATACTGGGGATGTTTCCGTCATGCCGTAGCAGATTGTCAACTCGGTGAGATTCAGAACTTTGTGCAGCTTGCGCATTAGTTCAGCCGGAACAGAGGAACCTGCAGCAATTCCAGTGCGGAGGTACTGAAATCCTTCGTACGGTACAGTCCCATTCGCAATCAATTCCAACTCTGCTAGGAACATCGTCGGCACTCCGTACAATGCTGTACACTTCTCCTCTTGAACAGCCTGCAGAGCTGCAAGCGGGTTAAATGCCTCGGTTGGAAACACGATTGCCGATCCATGTGTCGCAGTCGCCATGTAGCCTAATATACACCCGAAGCAGTGGAAGAGGGGTGGGGGACAGCATACTACGTCGGCTGGGGTTAAGAGCATGCGGTCGCCGATTTGTTGGCCGTTGTTGAGAATGCTACGGTGCGAGAGACAGGCGGCTTTGGGGGCAGAGGTGGTGCCGGAGGTGAATTGAATGTTTATGATATCCTTGTTTGAGAGAGTAGAGGATGGTTGTACGCCGGAAATGTCAGTGTCGGTAGAAATCTGTGAGAAGGGTGTGAGCGCACGGAATGGAGAGGTATCGATGCGTCCGGCCGAGTTGTCAAGGAGAACAACATGTTGCAAGGTGGGTATCGCTTCAGACTGAACTCTCGAAGCTTGTAGGTCGGGGACCAACGATTCGAGAATGGGTATATTAGAGCGTGGCGGTTTATAGGGCAGGTTCGTCTCAGTACCAATCACCAGGTGTGTCGCGCTGAGAACCTTGAAAGCTGCAGCAATCTGCGTAGCGGTGAAGGCTGGGTTCAGCGGCACCAGAATAGCACCTAATTTGAACAGCGCATATGTTAACGTCGCGAACTCGATGTTGTTCCCCAATGACACGCAGACCCGATCGCCTTTCTTCACACCAAGCGATTGCAAGCCTCGAGCTAGAACATTGGACTCCTCGTCAAGTGTTTGGTAGGTTGAGCGCCTTCTTTGAGCACGCGAGATGACGGCCGGTCGATCGCCATGTTGGGAGACTATACGTGCGAAGTTTTCGCTGATTGTTTCTTCGAGGAGCGGTGGGGAGGATGGACCAACTGAGTAGGCTTGGGTCGAAAGGGTACGGCTTGTGAGGAAGGGAAGAATGTGTTTGGGTTGTGGTATAGGCCGTCGCCGTAGAGCTCGAGATATGCTCAACCCCCGCATCTTGTTGTTCCTGCCGCCATAGAGGGAAGATCTCCCATACACGTCAACGAAGGAACGGAATATGTTGTAAAAGTTCAAGTCACGACGCGCAGCTAATTGTGTCAACCGTAGCTTTTCTCGGTTTGGAAAGCCCCGGTTGACCGGCGCTTCTTTTGCTCAACACGATCACTTTCGACGGCCAATTTGGAGCGGAATCGTACCTCTTTTGTGGGGAAGCGGGAGCTTCTCCAGCTTTAGCTCCAGGTCAGCCGAGGTTTTCCTGGCTAGTGAATCGAACAAGACCCGATGTGAGATCAAGATATCTTCCCGACATTACTTCTGCACATCTGGCGTTTATATCTTTTCGAAGTGTCAACACGGAACTTGTTTTCAGACCTCGCAACAACCGAAATCAGCTGCTGTGGTAATCAGACTCAGCGCCATCTGACCAAGCTTCAGCCGAAACCAATATGTTAATCCACAACAGCACTTGGCCAACCTGGAGACTCTGAATCTCGTGAATCTCGTCTTGACCATGTTAAAAATCTTCAGCAGTAAACGAGATACATCTCGGAGGTAATCGATTGGCTGAGCGCTATTGCTATACGGGCTCGGTTTCATCTTGCCTCGAGCAGCAGCGGATTATTCTAGGATGAAACATACTGTGATCGGAGGCTCTTTTAGCCTTCGACATTCCCTCCTTTGCACAAACCTTTGTGCCTATCTAGGAAATCAAACGAAAAATTCCTCTGCCTCTACATCACGATGCAGATTATTCAAGTCTGTCCCTTTGCCCCTAAGAAAAAAAACACCACTAACCCAGGTACCTAAGTAAGGTTTTGCTTTTCGTTTCGTTGGATCAGAAAACTCGTCTGTCAATGCCGCTAATTTAATCCTGGCAGATCGCCTTGGGAGCTTGCAGCGGTCGTGCATTTCAGAGGCATCTTGACGAATCAGAGTCATTTTCACACGGGTTATGCCTATTTGGGAGATCAAATAGTGTGAGTGAATGATCACAGCCTGCCTACAGCCTTATGTTCATCTGCATGAGGATAAAGCACGACCTCTTTTTTTTGTTTCATGTAAGTTTCCTGCATACCAAATAGTTACCCAACTTGCTCTGCAGCCTCATGCTTGCGAGCATATACAAGCCCTGCATGCCGTACTGAGCCCACAAACTCACATTTGATAAGATGAGCACAGCTTAGGCCACAGATATACGACATTCCACAAAAACCCTTCCAGAGGGCCGCATCATATTACACCATTGTTTGTTCAGCATATCGCTGGGCACAAAGAGAGAAAGAAAAAAATAGAAGAGTGGGTTTCAAATCGGCAACCGAGCCAATGCCAGACGTAGGGCAAGAGGGTATCAGTCACCAAAACCCCTCCAGAAGTTGCCTTCAGCTCCAGAGGAACGATGTTTTTGTCCGATTCAAACCATACGATCCTCGAAGGCCAAGACGAGCGCCTAATATCACAAATGAGCAGTGGGACTTCTACAAGCCATTAATTATCGATCTGCATAACGCAGGCATCACGAGGACTCAAATGCTCAAACTACTAAGGACAGAACACGACTTCCGTCCATCGAATGCTCAATTGATATCTCGGCTTGGAATCTGGGGTCTGACACTGCACAACAGATTTCAACATCAACGACATTCACAGTTGGATTACCAAGAGGTGACAGTAGGCACGGAAATGTCATCTGTCGATGCGAATAATCCACAGGAGCTTGCCCCACAAAATATTGAGAGCAGCACAGATCCCTTGAATCCGAATTTTGATAACTCGTCACCATATTTTGTTGGCCAAAGCCAACAGAATGTTGAAACTATGATTGAAAGCGGTTACACAGATGGTCAAGCAGCTACCTGGATTGAAGATTTGTTCCAAGATCTTCATATAGAGACTCTCACAGCCAAACAGACCTGTTTTTCAGACCTTGTGGGAATCCCGAATTCAGTATGCGAAGGTTATGACCCTCTCGTTGTTGAATTTATTGACACCATTTACAGTCAGCCAGAGCGATTCTTACAAGGAAGGCCAAGTACGAGTCTCATGCGCGGAATGGTAAATCACTTTGGCTTCAACGAGCTCGAAGCATTCCAGCAGCGTTTGGAGGAAATTAATGCAAAGTCTCCTAACCATTCTGAATCAATTGCGTGTTACCACGCCCTCGCAAAAATCGTTTGTGCGCCGGTTGGTGAACTGCTGGACATCTTGGAAAAAGCAAACGAGGGTTTCCTCACTATCGAACCATCCAATTTCTTTGAAAGCTTCTCTTTCTTAGCGGATGTTCTTTCGAGGATCGGCTTCAGGGTCTGGTCACGGAAGCTGTATCGGTATTTGCTATATTGCCTCCTTGCAACACCATATCTCTGTCAATCAATCCACGTGGACGTGGTGCAAAGCTACCTACTCCTTCTCTCAACGCCCTCGGCTCTAGATCAAGCAGCAGCAAAATTTGGGTCTAAGGGTACGTTCGTGGTTCCTCCTAAAGATCATGGAGGGAGACTCACCTCAACTTGGGAGGATCGGCACGAGATATGCATGGGCGATCTTTCATCGAGCATCCAACAAAGATTGAATCACTTCCACAATTGTCACTTGTTCAACTACTTCGTGGTTCGCATACGCATTTTCCTCGTCTTTGTTATTGATTCACGTGGGCATGAGATCAGCAAGATTCTTGCTCGAGACCAAGCCTACAAAGCTTATCTCGAACTTCTGAGTCTCATGCTCATGTACTGGGACATATGCAAGAATGTTGTGACAGGTAACAGCCCGCCAGTCTGCATCATCTGTGCCAATTCTTGCTGGGAGCAAGGGTGTAGATCACTGATTGTCTACTTGGCTACGGATGCTTTGGTAGATGTGTTCAGTAAAAGACCCTGGGTTGACAGATCGAAACACTTGGCTGATGGGCAAGAACGGCGCCTGCGGCTGAAAGAGAAGCTCCAAGACCATATTTGGAAAAGCAGCGAGCAGTCAGACTGGGCGTGCTTCCTAGACGGACAAACATCTCCTCTGAACAACACCTTGTTCAGTGAGGTTGACGATGATGATGGTGATCTCCTAGGATTTGGCATTTCGCTTGTTGACCTGTTCACTGTTTATGCTGGTTTGCCACTTATCAGTCAGCGATTTGTGGGGGGCCACGCGACTGTGTCTGTGTATGGAAGGTGGGAACGATTGTCAGATGCAGACTTCCGAACGAAAAATCTCGCGATCGAAGTTTTGCATTTACTCCCACCGAGACTAACTGTCTGTGATATTCTGCTTGCCAATGCACGTCTCCGTCGGCTGCGCAAATCTGCTCATTTGCAGCCGGACAAGATCATGAGTAGCTCTTACAGAGACATCGAACTGGCTTTTCGGTACGGTCCTGAAGAGAGCTATGATGGCAACATCACAATCGATGCTTGCGTCAAAACGATAGCACACTTGCGGCGTTTCAGAAACGTGAATTTAACCCATTTTTTTGGCATACGACACGGCGTCGTTAGAAGAGATATACAGCGTTAAACTTGAGGAATTAGGTGGTGAGCGGGCTCAAGTAGCTCGATATGAGAACACAGTTGAGGAACAAGAGAAGGCATCACGTCCGACGATGGAAAACAGCAGCTCCGGCGTGTCCGTCTCGACTGAAAACTCGAGTCTGCGTTCATTTCGACGACTGGCGGTACGACTTCGCCCAGTACCTCCGAATGAGAGTTGCCTTGCCTTTTCAGACCGGATGTCAATCAGCACGCCATCTACCTGGAGCTTCGGTAGGACTACTGGGTTCGGAACAGTACCGACTATTCCTGAGAGTGACGCTGAATGGCATGAAGAAGAGGCAACAGCTTTAAGATGAGCTGTCCAATGGATTTGGAAAAACTCCCGCATCTCATGTTGGTACGATGTCTAGAGTATTTTGAATCAAGTATGTTATGTCCATTGATCTTGACTAGCTGGTTGTGACCCTGCTTCTCCGATTCTCATGTCAGGTAGCCTGTGACCAATTCTTCCACCACTTCCACCACTTCAACACTCAGCAGCTCCGGCTCGGCCTCCCCTGAACGGCACACGAAAAGCCCCTCCATTATCCTCTCTGCCACAACTCCATGCCAAGTAAACCATTCGTAAGAAGCTTCGTGTCTTCGCCCTCCTCCATAATCTCCTGCACCTGTTTATAGATCAATCCCATATTCTCCCTGCTCATGGCTTCCAGCACAATGATACATACTCCATATGCACAACTGGTAGGCCACGAAACAGCCTATAAGCTCTCGACAATCCTTCATCTCTCGTAACAAACGGGGGCTAACTGTGTCGTGATAGGTTTTTAGCTGCTTCCAAGCATTTAAGCAGCCTCGATCACCGCCGTCTAGGCTTGTGGAAAGAAAGAAAGTGTAGTAGGCAAGTAACTCGAGGATTTTTGGGTTGATGGTCATGTAGTGATTATGTGGTCCACAAACCTTGAGAACGTGTTGCAAATGTTTTCAGAGACCGATCAAAGTTGTCGCGATATCTAATGTAGACCGACCAACCGCGTTGCATCACTGAAGGGTTGCGCGTTAGTTTGGTCTTCTCGCTGTATGTCCAAAATCGAGGCTTAGTATGTTCGAAGAACTAGCTTAGCCTATCCATCTCCTGCTCATTTTGGGTATACATTGACACATACAGACAACTATCGTGTATAGAAAGCATTCAAAGACGCGTGCAAATCGAATGTCTATTTGGGACGGCTAGGTATGTATTAAAGTGATCTGTACATGAATGCTCCGCGATACTATCCTCATTCAACTTGTTCAACCGACGCTTCAATCTGGAAAGCCCACACTCTTTTAACCTTGATATCCTCAACGAACGAGCTTGGCTCAGCAGGTGTGTCCACCAGACCGACACACCACCAGGATGGCAGAGTGCCTGGATCTTCGTATCGCTCGTAGAATTCAACCACGGTAGCATCGGCACTGGACCTCGCATTGTCCATACATTGCGCAATAGTCTCCTCCATCGTCAAGCCATCATAGTCACTGGAGGCATAAGATGTCCTATACCAGACAGCAGTTTGCGTGTAGCTGAGATCGTCTCGAGACGTTCCAGGCAGCAAGCTATGGCAGCCGTTGTGGAATTCGTTCCATACAGTCCCGTCAGGTGTAGTCACGTCGCCTATGGCTGAGGGAGTACAATCAGAGCTTGACAGTGCAAATCCCCAGACTTTGTCGACAGTCGTGTCAAGGGAGAAACTGCTTTCATCGGCAGGTTTGTCGTTTACTCCAACACAATACCATAAAGTATTTTTGTCGACGATGAATTCGAACATGTTCGCGCCGTTGCTAAGACTCAGATCTGCGCATAAGCTAAAAGCCGTTTCGAGCGTCAAGCCACCGTAAGTACCATCATCTCCAGGTGACCAAGTCTGGAGGAACTGCTGGTTGAGGTTGCGAAGACCATCCTCAGAATTGCCTTGCAGAGACGTGCGGCAGCCAGCGTAGAACTCAGCGAAGACAATTCCATCAGTAGAGACAGTATCTCCCATAGGCATGCTGTCACATGAAGGAGGCGAATCATTCAGAGCGAAGCCCCACACGTTGGAAACTCCGGAGTCAGGATAGAACAGCGATGCGCTTGGAGTCACATCGGCGACGCCAATGCAAAACCAGTTCTGGTCAACGTCTTGATAGAATTCTACAGCGCTGGCGTCTTTGTCAATGGCAAACTGTACGCACCTGCTCATAGCTGAGTCTATAGTATAGCCGTAGTAGTCAGGCGCTGGCCATTCGGCGATGAATTTTCTTTCGAAATTTGTCAGACCACCTGGTGTACCTCCTTCAAAGGACTCACCACAGCCGGCATAAAAACTTTCGAATATGACTGAGTGGTTGAACCATGCATGCACATCACCAATGGCCGATGGGGTGCAAGTAGGTATCGTTGTAGTGGTAGTGGTAGTGGTAGCCGAGGAGGTTGTGCTGGAAATATAGATCGCTGGTGTAGTGGTAGTATCAGCCGTTGTAGGGGTGGTGTCAGCCGTTGTGGTGGTGGTAGTATCAGCTGTTGTGGTTGTGGTAGTGTCGGTTGTGGTGGTGGTGTCGGCCGTTGTGGTGGTAGCAGCATCTATTGTAGTAGATGGAGTGGTGCTTGTAGCGTCGCTCGTTGTGGCAATAGTGGTCGTGGCGTCTGTCGTGGTAGTGAGGGAGGGATTCACTGTGGGATCACCATTTACAGGGTTGGTCGATAAGCTTGCTGCGCGATTATAGTGATAGAAGTTAGCAACGCCATCAGCAGATAGGTAACCATATTCGCTCTTGCTGGCATCGTAGTTGGCGCTGAGTATGTAACAAAGCCATTGATCCAAGTCTATCGCATAGAAGACAAAGAAGGCTTCTCCTCCTGAGCTGGATACATCGGCAACGCACGAGTCAACTGCTGCGCACTCATCATAAGTGCTATCATACTGCTTCGTGTCTATCAACATTGATTGTTGTAAGTCGGAGACAAACACCCCGCAACCACTGTACGCTTGTGAGAACTGCTTGCCATCACTTGTTGGCGATGGTTGAGGTGTGCATAGCGCGCTGCAGAATGGAGTGGAGCTTGTCAGCGTCGCTGTAGTTGTCGTTGTAGTAGCTGTTGTAGTGGTTGTGGTTATGGTTTCGGCAGTGGTCGTGATGGTTGACTCTTCAGCATAGGTGGTAGTCGTCTCCTCAGCTATGGTAGAGGTTGTGGTAAATGCGTCCATGGCGGTGGTAGTGACATCCGCGATAGTGATGCTGACCGTGGTTGTTGACGTCGTAGCCGTCACATCATCATCTACGAAACTGGTAATAGTAATAGTTGTCGTAGTAGCGTCCGATGTACTATCTATTGTTATGCCTAAGAATGAAGATGTGGTAGTGCTAGCCTCTGGTGTAGTGCTAGTGATGTAGTTTAAAGTAGAAGTCGTCGGCATTTGTGTTGTGGAGAAACTCGACGTGCTTGTTGTGCTATCTATGCTTTCTGTATCCGTAGTACTGCTCGAGCTAGTAGTTGAGGCGATCGCTTCTGTCGTTGTGCTCAATAGAGTGGTTGACAAATCGATAGTAGTAGTAGTAACATCATCCGCTACAGTGGAACTTGTTGTGGATGTGATTGGTGTAGTCGTTGAGCTGGATACTATAAAGCTTGTAGTTGTAGTTTGAGGCGACCCTGAAATAGTACTGGCTGCGTTGGTGTTGTACGAATCTGGCGCGGTGTCTGGCTTTGGAGTGACAGGAGTACAACCAGAATCGGTTCCGGTGCCGTTGTTGACAGACATGACATTGCCAGTACCGACGCAGAAGCTAGCTCCTGACAACACAAGAGCACTATCAATGACTGACCAAGTCACAACAGTTGGCATATCAGCGACTGAAGAGTAAATCATCAGAGCACTTGTACCAGGGCCATCACCGAAACCTACGACTAAATTGGTACCAAAGATCGTGAGTATGCCATCAGAAGTAAGCACGAAAGCGACCGCGTCAGAAGGCGAGCTTACGAGCACGAGCTGACCGTTGGTAAATCCGACCACCATAATATCTCGTTTCGTAAGAGAGCTGTTGACTTCAACTTGAATTGAAAATGGTTGACCTACTGTAGGAACAGAAGTGTCCGCAGTTGTTGTAGTGGACGAAGCAAACGTGGTAATGGTCATCGTCATAGTAGTAGTAGGAGTTGTATCTATCTCAGTCGTGGTAGTCGATTCAGTCATGAAGCTTGTCTTTGTGCTTGTGGTAGTGGAGTCGGCGGTAGTGGTGAAATCGGTCGTGCTGCTAGTGGTAGTTGAATCGGTTGTGCTGGTGGTTGAGTCAGTTGTGAGGCTTGTGTCGGTGGTTGTGGTAGCGGAGTCGGTCGTGGTAGTGGTTGAGTCAGTTGAGTCGGTTGTAGTGGTGGTAGTTGACTCGGTTGTGTTGGTAGTTACGTCGCTCGTGGTGGTAGTGGTTGAGTCAGTCGCGGCGGCGGCAGCGGCGGTGGTGGTTGAATCGGATGTGGTGGTGGTAGTAGTAGTAATTGAGTCACTCGTGGTGGTAGTGGTCAAATCGCTCGTGGTGGTAGTGGCTGAGTCGCTCATACTGGTAGTTGAGTCAACCGTGCTGGTAGTTGAATCACTCGTGGTGGTTGAATCAGTCATGAAGCTTGTCTCAGCGCTTGTGGTGCCTGACTCAGTTGTAGTGGTTGTCCCAGTTCTGGTGGTTGTTCCAGTTGTGACACCTACTCCATCTAGAATCGTAGTCGAGTCTGTAGTAGTGCTGGTTGAGGTGGACTCCGATGCTGTTGTCGTGGTCGCTGCAGCATCTTCGACAGATGATGATGTGGTCGTAGGCGCATCTAAGATAGTTGTGGACTCATCAGAGGTGCTTGTTGTGCTAGTCGTAGTTGTCATGGGATCTGATGTGGTATCTAATTCATTTGATGTTGTTGATACAGTTGTCGTTGTGGTCGCATCCACACTGATCGTAGTTGTTACGTCTGACATACTGCTCAGAGTGGTTGATGAAGCAAACTGAGCTGTATCAGCAGTCGTGGTAGCCTCGGTAGTCGTTGATTGAGATGCATAGACTGCATCAGGAGTGCTCTGTGCAGATGCTGTAGTGGTAATCGACTCGGTTGAAATCGTTGATGTGGTCGTGCTTGGCACTTCGGAATCTAAGACTAGGTCGTTCGTAGTTGTGGTCGTAGACGCCGAAGTTGATGTCATCAGCATAGTCGTTGATGTTGTCTCGCTCTCGCCAATTTTCAATTCTGTGGTAGTTGTGGTTGAGTCAACTATAACAGCGGATGTCGAGCCAGCGCTAGAGGAGCCTGGGATCGTAGATGTGGTACTATCCTCGACAGCAGGAACTGTGGTTGTCGTCGTAACAATAGCAGAACTAGTATCACTTTCTGGAAGATTACAGTTCGAACAATCAGTTGTTGGAATGAAGTCCAGAAGCGTACAACTATCGGTGGCTCCAACGAAGGACAGTTGGACGTTTTGTCCGTTAATCAGACAAAATATGAGGCCGGCGTGTTGGAGGCCACTGCTGTCAATGAACCAGCCACTAGTTAAGTCCGTGTTTACATCACCAATTCCAAAAGGCACTACGCCAGTCACTGTCGTAGAACCTGCAAGCTGTCCGTCACTGAATCTTCTCAGAGAGCCGTCGTTGCTCAGCGTTAGATGCACAGCCTGTGCCGGATCATCGACTAAGACGCCAAGACCATCGACAAAGGTGAGATAGCTGACGGCTCTCCTCCGTCGAATCTTGTATCCGCCGGCAGTAGCCACAAAAGGCGTTCCGAATGGAATCAAAGGGGTTGTAGTGCTACTATCGTTCGGTATTGGGCTAGCAGAAGTTGTCGTTGTTGACAATGCTGTAGTCGTAACAGCTTCAGCCGTTGTTGTAGTAGTAGTAAAATCACTAGTAGAAAACGTGGGACTGGATGGACTGGTTGTAGTATCTTGTGCGCCTGAGGTTGACCAAGTGGTTGTGGTAGTTGTGTCGATATAGGCTGTAGCTAAAGTCGTGGTACTGGTACCAGCAGATAAGTACAGGGGAGTTGTGGATGACCCGGTGTTGCCTTCGCTTGAAGAGCCGCTTGACCACGTAGTCCGATGCGTAGATTCTGTGGAATGAGAGCTTGGAAGTCCTCCCGAGAAGCCAGAACTTGTCCAGGTCGTGGGTATTCCTACATGTGAGGTGAAGTGGTCTGAGCTTGAATTCGGCCGAACATGCGGGTAGCTCACTGTTGAGCTTGTCGCATGATGGTGAGCAGTTACTGAAGCTGTTGAGCTCCCGCTGGTAGCGGGTGCCCCGGCTTTTCCATCCCAGTTCTGCCAGCCGTGACCCTCGGAGCCACTGGCAGATAGAGTTGGATAGGAAGTGCCCCAACTAATGGAGGCGGTTGAATCGCATGGACAAGTGTAAACAAACCTAGTGAGTGTTTGGACGACGGTTTCGTCGCCGTTTGCTGCTGGGAAAACGTTCAGTGAATGAGCGGACGCCGCGAGGGCCAGCGCAGTGGTGCTGAAGCGCAACAGGCCCATTGCGGTCTTGTGAAAAGAGCGAATATAGATCGAATGATCGACAAAAGAACGACTCAGTGCATGATCTCAAGCACTGGAGATACGGGAGAAACGACCGACAAAGTGAAGGAGAAGGTGAATATGAGTGCTATCTCACGGTGACCTCGTGGGGTGACCTCGCGGGGCGTCCTCCATGGTTCGGGAGCGCCTTCAAAATCCCAGGGCGCAACATATTCTAACTGAAGCATCTCATGGCGAATCAATCGAGCATGCTTCAACAGGGTTGGTCTGGACCACGGGTTTCTGTGGCATCAACCACATGGCGACTTCGAACGCGCCTGCGCGAGATGCCAAGCTTGGTCATACCTCAAATGGCTGGCAGAAGCCTTAGGGATACACTTTTGAGCTAAAGGGCCAGAACAGATACAAGTTGATTGACATTTCGAGCCAACACGTGGAAGAGGTTACGAAAATATGTAGGATAACCGAGAAGTAAAGACGAAATGAACACGAGGAGGCGTTGGCTAGCCCATATTAGGTACGTCAAGAACTACCAAACTATCATCACCAATCTCCGCAAACGCTGCGAGTATTTTTTGGCAATGATTATGCGTTGACGTATACAGAGTGTGTGCAGAGAACGAACATATATTGTCATCAGTGTGTATAGAAAGAAGCAAAAATAATGCGATCGTGAGGGGAGATAATGGTATTAACAAAGTATTGGCAGGATGAGCTCTGTTCAAATACGCCGAGGCAGCAAGCTAAAAAGGAAACATGGCGGGCTTGGCAGGGAGTATTTTGCGCCAGGAGGTACCAAAACCGTTAGTTAGGAACGCCGAGTTTGCCAAAATAGCTAGGAGAGTGCCAAGAGGTAAATGCCAAGAAAAGGTTTATTCAGCCGTAGTCAGATATTAGATTTGGCAGATACCGAGTCGCGCAAACACTGACCTGATATCCGTACTCAAATCTCGGTAGAATTCGAGCCGTATTTTCATAAATGGTTTCGCACGTGTTTGCTCTAAGCACATGAGATCTCTCGCTTCCTACCCTATTGCCTTCTATCTTTTGATGAGGAGAACTTTTGTCAGGCTACAGTCACGAATGTTATAATCAAATTGAACCGGGGGACATATGCCACAAAATTGGCATCCGAGAGAACCTGGGCACAACCCCTCCAGGTGCATAGAAGGAGCAGCATTATGTGCAAAATAGAGATATGGTCCTGCTATGTTTAAGATATATTGAGACGTAATAGAGCATCCAACTAAGCCTATTGAAACAATCTCCTTATGCATAGACTGGCGGATCATTATTATCTACACAAAACCGCTTCAGTAACTTAAAGCTGCCTGCCCTTGGTGAGATATCTGCGGTTGTGATTAATTATGCTCTACGTCTTTCTTTGATGATACAGGTAAACGTGTGTGTTCATTTCACTCTCCTGATCCTTCTACAATCTTTACTTCTGACTGATCAAAGGAATGCCGGTGATTTGTGTATCCCTGTAAGTTTCCCAAGACGAACCGCTGTGAGTACCAGAATCTGCCTCCAAGAGCACTTCCCCTATCGTCACGATTCCGAAGTCAGGATGCCACTCTCGAGTTATATTCACTCTGTAACCGAGCGTGTTGTTACACGAGTTCAAGAATATGCAGCGGAGCAGCAGCACTCGAGAAACAACAATGCTATGCAGTTACAGAACCGCCTGCAGCCTTCATGTCCCATACATATTCCAGATTGTACGCAAATACTGCCTTTACCGACAGCACATAACGAACAAGGCTATAACTTTCCCCGGCAAGACTACGGGTTCAGGAATGATCAGGGCTTTTGCTGAGGCCGTCTTATTACTCAAGACAAAAGAAGCAAGCCCGACCAATGAACGTTTACTGCAAGCAATCTTCAACTATGCCAACAAGAGTTGCCATCCTATCAACACAAACGGTCTAGAGCCATCGAAACTTGCATAGCTACATGGTGAACTTGGAACAAAGTTGGAGGAAAGCACAGTTAGGAGTAGTCTTCAGATCGCGGCTCGTATCTCACATCCATGGCCTGAATCGTTCAGGGATCAGCTTCTCACAATGTACTACTCATCCTATGGATTAGCTTACGTAGTGCCATATGAGGACGTGACACCGATCTTTACTCGAGAAGGATTTATTGCCTATATGGTATCGGATACTCTTATCAACCCGACTTTTCAGGGGGAGAAATTGAACCGAGTCCTGTCGAATCATCACGATGTCCTCATCGATCCAGCTACGAACCTACCATTCCCGAGGTATGCGATCTCGATCACCCGAACCAGTCTTCCGTGGATGTCGGACTTGAAGGAGCTTGGGCAGGCTGCTTCTCGAAAGGCAGCCTTTGAAGCACAGTTTTTCCCTTACCTGCAACAGTGCAGCCAGAACCACCAAAATGTCCAACCACAAGGTCGTCATTGCACTTGTCGAACAGCATAATGCAGCAGTCA